>RJWM01016342.1:0-32983 GCA_004363535.1 Dasyprocta punctata | reverse complement strand
TACCCACTCTGCTAGTCTGTTTCTTTTTATTGGTGAGTTGAGACCATTTACATTGATCAATATATCTGATATGTACTGACTCATTCCTGTCATGATATCTTTCTGTTGTTGGTTTTCTATATTTTCTGTTTAATTATTTGCCCTGCTTAGTGGTTTCCTTTTGTTGTTGTTCTTAAGATTGTCGCTATCTTTGTCTCTTTCTAGAGTGTCTTTCAGTACTCTTTGTAGTGTTGGTTTGGTGGCCATAAATTTCTTCAGTTGTTCTTTGTCATGAAAGTATCTTATTTCTCCACCAATTTTTAAGGATAGTTTTGCAGGGTACATCAATGTGGGTTTGAAAGTTGTTTTCTTTCAGGATTTGAAATACTTCACCCAAAGCTCTTCTTAACTTAAAGGTTTGTGTCAAGAAGTCTTCCGTGATTCTGATAGGCTTTCCTTTTTAGGTGATCTGTTTCTTTTCTCTGACAACTTTTAGTATTTTGTTCTTGTGCTGTATTTCTGATACCCTTATTATTATATGTCTGGGTGAAGATTTATTTTGGTTATGGTTAATTGGGGTTCTGTAGGCCTCAGTTACTGTATTTCAGATTCTCTTCCCATGTTTGGAAAGTTTTCTGCTATTATTTCTGTGAATAGTCTTCGTAGGTCATTAGTATTGACCCCTGCTTTTTCATTTATGCCTATTAATCTTATGTTATGTCTCTTGGCATAGTCTAGCAGGTGTTGAATTGTTGTTTCTTGGTTCCTTACTATTTTTAAGAGGTCTTTTCTTTTGTGGCCATAAGCTCCCATGCTGTCTTCACGATCTGAGATTCTATCTTCAGCTTCATTCAAGCGGTTTTTCAAACTTTCCATGGAATTTTTCATTTCCTGCATTTCCCTTTGCATCTGTTTCATGCATTCTGTTTGTGTCTTATATTGTTCATTCAAAGTTTCCATCATTTTCTTAAGTTCTTCTATTTTTTTATCTTGCTCTTCTTTAGAGACATGCAAGATTTCTTTAATAATGATTGTCATTTCATTTTTTAGCTGAGAGATTATTTCTGATTTGAATTTCTCTATAGCTTCATCGAGCTGTTTCTTTACTGCAGTTGCTATCATTTCAGAAAGTTCAGTGGTGTGACTCCCAGTGCCTTACATTTCAGTATCTCTTGGGTTTGTTCTCAGTGGGCTGGGGGATTGAGACTGCCTCTTGGTCTTTCTTTTTGTCATTTTCTGCTGGGACCTGTGTGGCTCTGTGTCCTATGAGGTTGAATGGGCGTTCGCCTGGTGGGTTGTGCTGAGTCGCCTGACCAGGTAGAGCTGGATCCTCTGTGCAGCTAGTGAGGGCGCACTCCTGGAGTGTGCTGCTGAAGCCTCTGCCTTACTGGATGGGGGCCAAGACTTCCGGGACCCCGGCAGCTAGGCGGAGCATACCCCGGACTGTAGCGCCACCCGGACCCTGAGTCTGGCTGCAAGGAGTTCAGAGCCTCTGGAGTGCCAGGCAAGCCTGGGCAAGTCCAAGGCCTACAGTACTGTGGCCTTGCTCCTGGCTGGGCGGGCCCACAACCTCTAGGACCCGCCATGCCTGCTGCTCCACTGAACAATGGAGCTCGTGCACACCCTGTGCTCTGATGGGCAGAGGCCAAACTCTCGAAGGCCCTGCAGCTATGCCGGCCAGTCCCTGATGAGCAGCTCTGGGGTCCTGGGCTGGACTGGGCTCAGTACCTCTGTGTCCTGCGAGGCTGGCCGGGTGTTCCCCTGGTGGGTTGCGCTCTGTCGTGGGACTGGGTAGAGCTGGATCCTGTGCGCAGCTAGTGAGGGTGCACTCCCAGAGTGTGCTGGTGGAGCCTTAGTCATTATTTTAACCTTGCAATCATAACTATTAACCCTAAGGAAGTAGAGAATTTGGAACTTTCTTATGTTTCTGATGCAGCCACTATGGAAAATAGTTTTTTGGTTCCTCAAAAGTTAAACATGGAATCATTACCAACACTTAGATCCATATCCTCAGGTTCATTTGCTTGTTGCTGACCAAATGAAAGGAGGCCATTTATTTTGGTGAAAACGAGGAAGGATTTACTACAGCTAGCTCTGAGGAGACAGAGGGGCCTTATTACCCAAATCACCATTTTGATGTGTCCAGGTGTACAAGAGCCTTTTATAGTAAGGAACAGAAGGGAGAAAGAGTACAGTGTGGGACAATGGGTAACATCTTCTGGCCACTCTTTTCCTCTCCTGTGGAAACAAAACTGGAGTTTGACGTGGTAGGGCCAGTATCTGAAAAGGAGGGTATGGTGATCATACTGATGTAGGCTTGAGTAAGCTTTAAGAAACTACTTGTCTCTAGAAAAAAGAAATCTAACTTCTTTTTTTAACATTTTTTTTGGGTACTGGGGATCAACCTCACGACCTCACACTTTTTTTTTTAAAGGGAATAAAACAAAACAACAAAACGAAACAGAACAATATTGGATTTCAAAAACAAAACAGAAGGAAATCCTCCATAATTGCTATATTGCACATTGTTATCCTCTAAATAGATGCTCAGACCACCAGCTTTAGGCCTGCAAGGTCAATCAGACAATACAAGCATTAAGACTTTTTTTTTCACTTTAGTTGCTATCATCTCAGCCTGTGTTCCTCTGAATCAGTTGGTTACTTACCTAGGAGGGGTTTCTCTTCTTGTCTCCCAGCCCGCACACTGACTGGCTAATGAGAGGGCATGGCTTGGCTTCTTGGTTCTCCTCCTGGCCCATATGGCTGCCGCTGGCTCACAGGAGGGCGCAAGTTGTCTTCTTGGTTCTCCTCCTACCCTGCATGGTTGCCACTGGCTCATGAGAGGATGTGGGTTGGCTTCTTGGTTCTCCTTCCTGCCCACCTGGCTGCTTCTGGCCAAGAAATCTAACTTCTAAATGTTGCATTTTGCCCACTGGTTACAGAATTGCCATTTGACAGTCATTCTGCTCTTGAGTATATATACCAGTATTAATCTGCTCAGGCTACCATAATAAAATACCATAGACCAGTTGATTTTAAATAGCAGAAATTTGTTGTCTCACGGTTCTAGAGTCTGGGAGGTCCAAGATCAAGGTTTCAGCAGGTCAGTTTCTGCTGAAGCCTTTGTCTTTGGCTTACAGGTGGCTTCCTTCTTGCCACCATGGCCTTTACTCTATGCTCACACACTCCTAGTGTCTTCTCTTATGAGGACTAGTCCTGCTGGATTACGGCTCCACTCCTATGTTTTCATTTAACCAAATTGTCTCTGTAAAGCGCCTGCTCCTAGATACACCTATGTTGGAAGTTAGGGCTTCAGTATATGTATTAGCCAGGGGACATGATTTAATCCTTAGCAATACTCAAAAGAATTGAAAACAGTGATTCAAAACATATTTGTACATAGATGTTATAGCCTTATTTTTTTCTTCCATCAGATTTTATTGACATCTTTTAGCTATACATAATGGTCACATTCATCAAGGAGAATTTGTACCTGTACATGATGTAACTTGATTCGTTTTTTCTCTTTCTTCTACCCTCCCTTCAACCCCTCTTCTACCTCATTATTCATAATAGCCAGAAGGTAGAAACAAGCCAAATATCCATCAACAGATAATCAGATAAACAAAATGTGGTATTTCTGCATCCATATAATGGATTATAATTCAGTCATAAAAAAGAATTAAGTACTGATATATGTTGCAACATGGATGGATCTTGAAAGCATGCTGTGTGAAAGAAACCACATACAAAAGGCCAAATATCAGGGCCAGGACTATAACTCAGTGGCATAAGCACCTGCCTGGCAAGCACAAGGTCAGGAGTTTGATTCCTGGTACCAAAAAAAAAAAAAGTTAAAGCAGAAGGACAAATATCATTTGACTATACAGTGGTACCTTGGTTCATGAACTTGATTCTTTCTATGATTGTGGTCACAAACCAAGTTGGACAAGAACTTAATCAAATTCAATGGTTAGGTTCAATGTTGTCCCTGTGGGGAAATTTGATTCAATTTTTTTCCAATTTGGTTTGGACCAGAATCATGGAGAAAATTGAGGTCATGAACTAAGGTATCACTGTACTTAAATGAAGTATCTACAATAGGTAAATTCATATAAACAAGTTGCTGGGGGGTAGGGAAAGGGGAAAATGGAAAATCATTGCTTAATGGGTACAATACGTCTATTTTGGATAATGAAAAGTTCGTGAAAATAATAATATGGTTGTATAACATTGTGAAAGTAAGTAATGCCTTTGAGTTGTACAATTAAAATGTTTAAAAGGGCAAATTATTTCATTTATATTTTACCACAATATAATTTTCAATAAAAAATTATTGAACTTAAGTTTCTGAGCATATCTCTATTTTCATATGGGAAATTCCTAAAAATGAATTTATTCAGCTAAAAGCATATCAGTTTTATTAAGGCTCTTAATATATACTGCCAATTGCTTTATGGAAGGGTTCTCTCAATTTATGCTCCCATAAGAAGTAGAATGTCCATTTTACCCTATTCTTACTAGCATTGGTTATGATTATTTATATTCTTATTTTGATAGACAAAAAGTATCTTATTGTTTGCCTACTATTGCATTGAGTTATTATTAAATCTGAAAAATATTTGTTTATATGTTATTTTGTACTATTTTCTGTTTTATGTATATATTTTAATTTAAGTTAATTTTCTTCCCTGTGTTTTTGAGACAGGGTTTCACTGTGCAGTTCAGGCTGGCCTTGAACTCACAGTGATCCTCCTGCCTCAGCCTCCCAAGTGCTGGAATTGCAGGCATGCACCACCACACCTGGCCTTGTATTTTATGTTTATTTTCAGCTTTAGTGAAGTATAATTGACAAAAATTTTATATATTAAAGGACTACAATATGATGATTTGATTACCACGATAAAATTAGTCACATACTACATATATATATAAAATCCATGTGTGTGAATATCTGGTGTGGACACTTAAAACCTAGCATCATTAAATTTCAGGTAACCTTTGACAGTTTTCTTGCAGAAGTGTATGTATTTTCTTTCTGCTGTGTAAGGACTTTTCATGTAGTTAGGTACAAATTTATGTGCATTGTCATTATTTTTCCTCCTTAATTTTCTTTCAAGTATTTTTTAATTTAATTTTATTTTTTATTTATTTTATTTATTTATTTTTTGCAGTACTGGGGATTGAACTCACAACCTTGCACCTGCCCAGGCAGGCACTTAAGCTGCTGAGCCAAACTCCCAGCCCTGGCTTTTTGAGGCAGGGTCGCACTGTGTAGCTCAGGCCAGCCTTGAGCTTGTGTTGTAGCCTAGGCCAGCCTCGAACTCACAATGCTCCTCCTATCTCAGCCTCTCGAGTGCTGGGATTAAGGGCATGTGACACCATGCCCTGCTTTCTTTCAAGTATTTTTAGCACATGTAAAATCATTTTTTAAAGTTCATGGAGTCAAATCTATTTTTCTTTATCCTCTGTTTTCTTCCATTACATTTGTGTGTAAAAATTCCTTCCTTGTACAGAGAATAAATGTGTGTGTATTCCTTACATCTTCTGGTTTCAGTTTGTCTTTACCTATAACTCTTAATTCATGTAGAATTTATTTTGACAAATACTGTGAGAAAAAAAGTGACTTTATTTCCCACCAGTTAGGCAGTTGTCTCAGAATTGCTTATGGAATTATACTTCCTTTTGCAATGCTGTGCTTATTACATAATAAATTATTTTATGTTCTGAAGTGTGCTTTGGGGCTCTTTCCATTTCACTGGATTATGCCACACCATTTTAAGTATATTGTAGTTTTATATTTTTAGTTATTGGAGGTCAAGAAAGACCACATTAGTTTTCAAAATTGCCTTGACTGTTTTCACCTATTTATTTTTCTTGAACTTTGTAGGTTCACCTGCTAAGGGTTTTATTTGGAAAAGTAATGTCTCTTCTCTTAAGCGGTGAAATGAGGCGGGTCACTTGGAGCCTTAGTTTCTTTATCTGTAAAATAAGGGGAAGGGTATCTTTTTAGCTGGGTATGGTGGTGCATGCCTGTAATTCCAGCACTCAGAGGCTGAGGCAGGAGGATCCTTCAAGGCCGGCCTGGGCTACATAGTGAGTTAAAGGGCAGATCAAGACCCTGTCTCAAACCAACCAACAAACCAACCACAAACAAACAAAGGAATATCTTTTTGCTTAACTTCAGGGTGATTGTGGGGGTCCAATAAGGTGGCTAAGAAGCATTTTGAAAAAGAATAGAAACCCATTTGTTTTTTGTCTTTTTGAGACAAGATTTTACTATGCAGTTCAGGCTGGCCTTGAACTCACTTTGTAGCCCAGGCTGGCTTTGAACTCACAGTGATCCTTCTGTCTCAGCCTCCTGAATGCTGGGATTACAGATATGTAGCACCAGACCAGGAAGAAACTTGTACTTTTTTTTTTTTACAACCAAAGTAGGTGCTGACCCTGGGATTTTTGGATTAAGATTATGTGGTTGGTGGGTTTGTCTTGTTCTGGAGGCTTTGGCATCGGATTCTTTCTTTCTCCCACAGAGCGCTTCGACCATCACTGTCCCTGGGTGGGGAACTGTGTTGGAAAGAGGAACTACCGATACTTCTACCTCTTCATCCTTTCTCTGTCCCTCCTCACAATTTATGTGTTTGCCTTCAACATCGTCTATGTGGCCCTCAGTGAGTATGCAGGGCAGTGTCTGTTACTGGGGTGGGGTGGTATGGGATGGGGAAGACTTGAAGAGAGCATGGGGGGTTGGGCTTCCTGTGGAACTTCAGCCCACTTGTGAAGGTACTTTAAGAAGGTTAGAAGCACTACTGTTGGCTCTTGAGCTGGGCTGCAGACCTTAGCTCGTAGGTGTTTACTAAGTGTGTTGGCCTTTTCTCTGCCTTCTGTTGAGGGGATGAGGGCCATCATTACTGGTCCTTACTCAGGGTGCTGGGCGTTTCTGAGGTGATCCCAAGTGTTGAGCATATATTTGGGCTCTGTGCAACCTCTCCTCTTCTGCCTGGAAGACCTACTTTGTGTTAGGTAGTGTAAGGAATTTTACCAAAAAATGTTAAGTATTATATGTAGAAGCTATGTTCTGCTTGGGAGGCAGAAAGTACACACCCTCATGCGTGCCTGTGCATACGCCACCCAGCACACACACACATACACTCTTAACAATCAAAGGGCAAGTTGCATGCATTGTTAAGGGGTGGTCTTTTTTTTTTTTTGTGGCACCGAGGATTGAACTCACAACCTCGCCCCTGCCAGGGCAGGCGCTTAAGGCACTGAGCCCAAGTCCCGGCCCTGGTTTTTTGAGGCAGGGTCGCACTATGTAGCTCAGGCCGGCCTCGCGCTCGCGTTGTAGCCCAAGCTGGCCTCGAACTCATGACGCTCCTCCTACCTCAGCCTCCCGAGTGCTGGGATTAAAGGCGTGTGCCACCACGCCCGGCTAAGGGGTGGTCTTGATCAAGACAGTTTCCTAGAAAGAGAGGAGCTTTGAGCTGGATTTTGCACAAGGGAGGGACACAAATAGGTGAGGAGAGAGGATTTTCTTGACCATTATTTCTTTCCTCTATTAATATCCCTTTCATGCCTGTATCTCCGGATGGAAAAATGGAAGGGTGCCCAATGCTTGGCTTCTCTGCCTGGTATTGGAAATGTGAATTCCTCAATCACTAGCTTGCCAGCTTAGGGGTGAGACTCTTCACCCTTGCCTGAGTGACAGCTTTGCTCCTGCCAGTGCGTAACGCAAGATAGTGAGGAAAAGAAGCAAGTAGGCAGCAGGACACTTTGTAGTTTTGACTAAAGTCACTAATTTTTCTCTCTGCTCCTCCCAATTTCACAGAATCCTTGAAAATTGGCTTCCTGGAGACATTGAAAGAAACTCCTGGAACATATCCTCCCCTGGCAGTATGTCCCTGTGAAGTCTTCTTAAACTACTTTCCAGCATGTTTTCCCCCTGCAGGTCTCCCACCATCTAGTTTTTCAGACATCAGAGTATGCCAAAGCCTAAAATTAAAAAGTCTAGTCTTGGTGATGGCAACCAGAATGGAAGGTGGCCAGGGCTTAAAGAGAGGTCTTTCTCTTACCCACTTCTCAGCTGCTTCCCTCCAAAATCTTTCTCCCTGGCTTATCCCTTTCTCCTCTAGTGGGTGACTGTACTTTGCCTCTCTATACTTTGTGTGTCATTTACTAGAAACCCCTCCTTCCTGTTGCAGCTAAGGCTTATTTTGTATAGTGGCTGAATTTCTGAAAAGGAGATTTAGGAAAGATTTCTATAAATCATATTCTTATTTTCCCACTAACTTTTCATTTATAAACTTTATTTTTGATGAAATTTCCATTGCCAGTGATGGCCGGCATTGTTTAGCTTTGACCCCCTTTTAAATGTCACCTTCAAAGAGCTAATGATGAATAGATAAACACTTAAATAACTGCACTAGAGGTACTAGATATTTATTCATACTGAATAAACCAAAATCCTTTACCTTTCATAGAGGATCTATCTTAGAATTCATCTATTGTTATTTATGGATATTTGGCTTTTTGTAACATTCCTTCCACGAGGTAAAGATGGCTTGACTGGAGGTATGAATGTGAACTGAGACATCAAGTCCCCTGGTGTGACTTCTTCAACATTCCTTAACTTACCCTCACTGTTCTAGAAGTCCTTATTTGCTTTTTCACGCTCTGGTCCGTCGTGGGACTGACTGGATTTCACACTTTCCTCGTGGCTCTCAACCAGACAACCAATGAAGACGTGAGTCAACTTTGTCTTCTTACTACATATTTTCCCAAAAGCCTCTTCTCTCCTTATGTGCTAGAGGACTGGGTCTCCAGAGCCTACAAGGTTCAGATAAGAAGCAACTTGGTGTGGGAGATTGTTGAAAGCACTGCATGGAAGAGAAGGAAGACTGCTTTTTACTGCAGCTAAATGCCTGTAGGTCATTAGGAAGGGCAGGTTGAGAAGTTGGGTGAATATAAGGTCTTAAATTCTTCATAGGTCCTTAAAGGCTACCTGATGTGTCTGCATGTAGAATAGAGTGAGAAGCTCAGTAGCACTGGGTAAATCCTTGCTTTAAGAAAGTTACCAGTTGCTATACATTCATGGTAGAAAATAAAAAAATACAGATGAGCAAAAAACAGAAAATAAATCCCTGTAACTTTACCTTCAGATATCGCCTTTGTTAATGTACAATTTATAGTCTTCTGTACTGGTTTAGACTTGTTCCCATGTTTATTTATGTATATAGGACATATTTTTTGGGAGACTTTGAATCTCTCTTTTAAATTAAAAAATGTTCATACATGCATATAACATATTTTGATCATAACCATCCTCCCATTTTTCTCCCTTACGAACTTCTTTTTCCCTCCTTGTTGTCTAATAATTAGTACCCCTTCTACTTTCATGTCATGTTTGTTTTTTCATTTTTAGATTCCACATATTAGGGAAAACATGCCATACTTGTCTTTTTGAGTCTAGCTTATTTTGCATAACAGTTCCATCCATTTTCTTGCAAATGATATGATTTTGTTTTCTTTGGATAAATAATAAGCCATGATATATATATGCCACGTATTTATTCAATCATCTGTTGTTGGCCACCTAGGTTGGCTCAAATTGTGGCTATCGTGAGTTGTGCCATAATAAACCTGAGTATGCAGGTATTTCTATAGTATGCCAACTTTAATTCTTTTGGGACTATGCCAAGGAGTGACATAGCTGGATCATATACAGTAGTCTTATTTTTAGTTCTTTGGGGAACCTCTGTGCTACATTGTATATTTTTAAATAAAGATAATGCATATTACTAATTAACCTACTTTTCTGTCTTTGTGAATATTTTTATGTCTATATATTTTATTGTGATAAAATATTGTATATATGACATAAGATTTGGCATTTTAACCATTTTTAAATGTACAGTTCAGTAGTATTTAGTATATTCATGCTGTTGTGCATCTACTGCCCCCATCCACCTGCTGAAATTTCTCATCATCCCATGCCACATGTATTTCTTCAGCATAATTGTTAATGTAAACTTTGACTTTTATCTTTCAGATCAAAGGATCATGGACAGGGAAGAATCGCATCCAAAATCCCTACAGCCATGGCAACATTGTGAAGAACTGCTGTGAAGTACTGTGTGGCCCTCTGCCCCCCAGGTACTCAAGGGACTAGCAGGTCCTGGAACTTGGGATGAGTGACTCAACCTTGTACTATTACCTGGTCTGGTGCATTTTTATGAATGTGGTTCCTTGGAGTCAAATAGGTCATTTTAAGGGTTGTCATGTGGTACCATTTCTACACAAGCCGTAGACCATGGGCTGATTATTTTGTGGGGAGGAGGAGCTGTCTATTTTGAAGGGATAAATGTTCATTCCTACTTCATTGTTTGTTCCCGGATTAATGTGACATTCACTGGTTTGTGGAAGAAGAAGTGAATAGAAGATAGGAGGTACTTACTAGGATCAGGCTAGGTTGCCAAAAGACAGGTTTATGTTTTCTTTTCTTTTCTTTTTTGTTTTTGTCTTTTCGAGACAAGGTTTCACTATACAGTTCAGGCTGGCGCTGAACTGACTTTGTAGCCTAGGCTGGCCTCAAACTCCTAGTGATCTTCCTGCCTCAGCCTCCCGAGTGCTGGGATTATAGGTGTGCACCACCACACCTAGCTATGTTTTCTGATACACACAGCAAGGTTCAGTGGGCCAGGTGGGTAGAGTGGTGAATGCCAAGTCTTTGATGATATTTCCTGTGTTTTTTAGTGTGCTGGATCGAAGGGGTATTTTGCCACTGGAAGAAAGTGGAAGTCGACCTCCCAGTACTCAAGAAACCAGTAGTAGCCTCTTGCCACAGAGCCCAGTAAGTGTTCTTGACCTATGGCTGAGTTGTTGCCAGACAGTGTATAAACTACCTTTACAGTTTAGCAATATAATTAGGCAATTTTGTGTCCTAATCTCCCTAGCTTTTCTGTCTCTGCTTTTACTCTGACACTGCCTTCAACTCTTTGTGCCATTGAGGTAGACTAAGTTTTACTAATTTTTTGACATATTTTTTGAGCACCTAATCTGTACCAGCCACAGTGCTGGGTGCTGGGGATATACCAGTGAATACCCTTAAGGAGCTCATTGTCTGGTTGGGATGATGGATAAGAAAATAGGCCATTGTTCAGCATTGAGAAAAGTGCTTTGATAAGGGATGCATAAAATATTATAGAAGCAAATATGGAGCCAGGGGGCCATGTTGAAGTTAGTGATGTGGTTACCTTGGTAGAAGGAGGCTTCACTGGAATATATAGATGTGGAAACTCTCCCTGCTGTCCTGCTCAAGATATAGTTTATAAAACGTGCTCCAAAATTATTATTTGAACTTTGTTTTTTAAAGAACGTTATTGAGATATGATTCACATACCATAGAATCCATGTTTAAAATGTACAATTCCTTGGTATACTATATTCACAGAGTTGTACAATCATCATAACAATTAATTTAAAAACATTTAATCACCCTCTCCCTCAAAAAACCTTGTACCCATTAGCAGTTGCTCTTCCTTTCTCCCTGATTCCTTTAGCCTCATCCCTAAAAAGCCATTAATCTACTTTTGTTCATTATAGATTTTCATTTTCTATACATTTCATATAAATGGAATTATATAGTATGTGGTACCTTGTGATTGATTTCTTTCACTTAGCATATTTTAAGTGTTCATCTATATTATAGCATTTAGTAGCACTTCATTGCTTTATATGACTGAGTAATATTCCATTATATGAACATGTACTGTATTTTATTTATTTATCAGTTGATGAACATTTGGCTCTTTCTAGCCTTTGGTTATTATTTGGTTACTAAGCCGTGCTGCTATGAGCATTCATGTACAAGTTTATGCATGGATATATACATTCATTTCTCTGGGATATATATGTGGGAATGAAATTATTAGGTAATATGGTAAATCCTATGTTTAACCTTTTGAGGAACTACTGGACTGTTTTCCAAAGTAAAATATGCCCCACTAATAGTGTATAAGTGTTTCAGCTTTTTTACATCCTTGACAACACTTATTATGTGACATTTTGATTTTATCTATCTTGGTGTGAAGTACTATCTCATTGTGGTTTTGATTTGCATTTCCCTAATGACTGATGATGTTGTGCATCTTTCCACGTATGTATTGGCCCTTCATATATCTTCTTTGGAGAAGTATTTATTCAAATTCTTTGTCCATTGTTTTAATTTTAGAGATAGTAAATTCCAACAAAACAAAACAGAACAAAGCCAATCAAAACAATGCAGCAAAACTGGTACAGAACTTCAAAGCAGGATACTAGGAAAACAACAATAACTACAATAGTATATCTTAGCCGGACGTGGTGGTGCACGTCTTTAATCCCAGCACTCGGGAGGCTGAGGTAGGAGGAGCGTTGTGAGTTCAAGGCCGGCTTGGGCTACAACGCGAGCGCAAGGCCGGCCTGAGCTACACAGTGTGACCCTGCCTCAAAAAGACCAGGGCGGGGAGTACTGGGAGTTTGGCTCAGTGGCTTACACGCCTCTCAGGCAGGGGCGAGGTTGTGAGTACAATCCCTGGTGCCGCAAAACAAAACAATAGTGTATCTTGTTATCTTCGCAATAATTGTCCATTCTATCAGTTATAGCAAAATCAAACAAAAAACAAAACAGAATAAAACCAATCAAAACAGAATATTGAATAAATCAAAACTAATCAGAACAAAGCAAAACAGTGAGAACAATGTTGAACTTCAAAGACAAGATAGAAGGAAATTCCCCATATTTGCTACATTGCATACTGTCATCCTCCCAAGAGATGCTCAGACTGCTGGCCCCAGGCCTGTAAAATCAACCAAACACTACAAGCATTTAGTTGCTTTATGTACCTTAGTTGCTATCAACTCAGCCTGTCCTCTGAACCAGCCGGTTGCTTATGGCAGGGGCGGGGAGGGGGCGAGGGAGTGGACACGGTATTTGATTCTCAGCCCGCACGTCAGTAAGCTCACGGGAGGCGCTATCTGACTTTTCTTTCCCTGGAACCCGTGCAGCTTGTGTGGCTTACCAGAAAGGCTGGTTAGTTGATTTCTTGGTGGCCTCTCCCAGTCCCAGCATGGCCAGTTCTCAGGAGGCACTGGCTTTTCCCTCCCTGGAACCCACGCAGCTTGTGTGGCTTCCTTTGTCCATTTTTAAAATGGAGTTATTTATCTTTTTCATTGTTGAGTTTTTTGAGTTCTTAATGTGATTTGTATACAAGTCCCTTATTAGATACATGGTTTTGCAAACATTTTCTCCCATTCTTTGGGTTGTCTTTTCGCTTTCTAGATGGTATCCTTTGTAACCAAACAGTTTATATTTCGATGTAGTCTGATTTATCTGATTTTTCTTTTGTGGCTTGTGCTTGTGGTACCACATCTAAGAAACCCTTGCTGAATCCAACGTCATGATGATCTAATGCCTCTGTTTTAAGAGTTTTATAGTTTCACCCTTTACATTTATATTTTGATCCATTTTGAATTAATTTTTATACGTGGTGTGAAGTAGGGTGTCCACATTGTTTCTTTTGTTTATGGATATCCAGTTGCCTTTGTACCATTTGTTGAACAGACTATCCTTTTTTCCATAGAATTGTCTTGGCAACTTTGTTGAAAATCAATTGATTATACATGTGACAATTTGTTTCTTGACTGTCAATTCTTTTGTGTTTACAGTATATTTGTACTTATGCCTGTAGCACACTATCTTGTTTACTTCAGCATTGTAGTGAATTTCAAAATTATGAAATGTTAGTCGTTTAACTTCATTCTTCTTTTGCATGATTGTTTTGGCTATTATAGGTCCTTTAAATTTTCCTATGAATACTGGGATCATAGTATCAGTTTCTACAATGAAGCTATCTGGAATTTTGATAGAGGAGTGCATTGGAATTATAGATCAATTCAGGGAATATTACTCTACTAACCAGTTTAAGTTATAAGATTAAAATTTTCAAGTAATCGACACAGGCAATATTTTTACTTATTTAGGTCTTTTTTATTTTTTCATGAATATTTTGGGTTTTTAAAATATGTTTTATATTATTTTGTTACACTTATTCATAAGAATTTTATTGTTTTTAAAATTTTTTAAAATAATTTTTAAGCTAGGATCTCACTGTGTAGTTCAGACTGACCTTGAACTCAGTATGTAGCCCGAGCTGGCCTCAAACTTGCAGCGATCCTCCTGCCACAGCCTCCTAAGTGCTGGGATTACAGGCGTGTGCTAACACGCCTGGCTAGCATTTTATTATTTTTAATTTTACTGTGAATGAAATTATTTTCTTAATTTCATTTTTAGGTTGTTTTTTGGTAGGAGTACATAGAAACACAGTTGATCTTCACATATTAATCTTACATCCTGAAACCTTGGTGAACTTGTTTATTGGTTCATTAGGTATGTGCCACTATGTCTGGCTCTAATAGATTTTTAGTAGGTTTAAATGTTATTTTGTAATAGAATCTTGTTTTTATTTGAATACTTTTTGTTATTTTCTACTTGCCTTTCCTAAATTTGAAGTTTCTTTTTAAAGTACAGCAAACTCACATTTATATATTATTGTCATCATTTTCAGTATTGTTTTTCTTATTCTGGTCCCAAATCGCAGCAATGTAGGTTAGTGATTCTCAGTTAAATATGGGAAAGGATGGAATTTTTGAACATTGTTAAACCGTATGTAACCATTTGATACGTGACCTTCTTTGCTATTCTAGTGAGTTGTTTGTTAGGGCAAAAATAGGGTTGAGAACCATTAGATAAGTATGTTACAGCATTCTATTCTAAAGGGTGTGTGTGTGTGTAATTATGTGTGGTCCCTGTTACTATTACCATGAATAATAATGGAAACGTCTGTCTGCAACAGACAGTTAAGGTAGCACTAAATGTTTGAGTTGTATTCTGTTGAGAAGATGATGGACTGGTCTTGGGTCTGAGTTTGGTGATGGTAGCTGCAGATCTAGCATCAGTGTTGTCAAGGGGTTTAGAGGAAGAATTCAGTGTCTGTGGATTATCTTCATTTAAATTTTAGAGAGAGCTTTGTGTTGAATCTGATGTCTTTTGTTTCTCAGGTCCCAACAGAACAGCTGAACTCCAATGAGATGCCGGAGGACACCAGCACTCCGGAAGAGATGCCACCTCCAGAGCCTCCTGAGCCACCACAGGAGGCGGCTGAAGCTGAGAAGTAGCTTATCTATGGAAGAGACTTTTGTTTGTGTTTAATTAGGGCTATGAGAGATTCCAGGGGAGAAGATAAACTTGAGACAGAGAGCAAGTAAGCTGTCCCTTTTGCTGTTTTTCTTTGGTCTTTAGTTACCCAATTGCACATTGGCATTTTCTTGCTGCAATCTTTTTTTTAAATTTCTGAACTCAAGGCAGTATCAGAAGACACCGGTCACCTCTGGCAGCTGGATAAATGGGTCTCTTAGGCTGTGGCACTGGTTTCCCATAGCCTCAGCCACAGGGTCTCTTTGGACTCTCCTCTCCTCCCTTCAGATCCCAGCTCTCATGCTTGGGGTCATTGGTCTCATTCTGGGGCTAAAGATTCTTGAGGCTGGCTTACGACCTCTCAAGCTGCTGTATGTCCTGAGTCCAGAGATAGTCACAGAGACCTTTGGCCAGTGAATCCTTACTGGGTTCTTGCCTCCTTCAGAATTAACGAGGATGGGGAGTGAGGTGGAGGAGTCTCCTAGCTACCAAGTGCCAGCATTGCCAGCCAATCCTTTTAGGAATAGGGCAGGTACCACTTGTATTTATTCGTGTAGCTTCTCCTTTGTTCCCTGTTCACTATGTAACACCGAAGTCCCACTCTTTCCACACTAGATATATGTAAGTAGTCATAGTAGAAATAACAATTTACATTTCTCGTAGAGTCTCCAGAAACTTTAATACCTGTGCTATTCTCAGTAAGAATTGATGAAATGCCAACAGCATAGTCCCCCACACTCTCTGCCTCATCTCTCCTCCTTTCTCATTAGCCCCTTTTAATTATTTTACTTTTGGCTTTTGCTCCCATTAGGAGCAGGAATGGCAGTAATAAAAGTTGGCACTTTGGTGGTTCCTTTGCCTCAGAGGAAGCCTGAGTGCTCACTTAAACACTATCCCCTCAGACTCCCTGTGTGAGGCCTGCAGAGGCCCTGAATGCACAAATGGGGAAACCAAGGCACAGAGAGGCTCTCCTCTCCTCTCCTTTTCTCTCCCCTCCTCTCCTCTCCTCTCCTGTCCTCTCCTCTCCTCTCCATCTCCTAAAAAAAAAAACCAAAAAAAAAGAAAAACAAAAACAAAAAAGAAAAAACAAAACAAAAGAAAAAAGGCTAACCAGTACTTCCATTAAGCCTCGGCTGAGTGAGGGAAAGCCCAGCACTGCTGCCCTTCCGGGTAACCCACTCCAAGGCCTCGGCCCACCTCGGGCATTGGTAACCACACCAGGGGTTTCCTCTAAGCCCCACTCTTCCAGCACTTCCACCGGCAGAGTCCCAGAGCCACTTTTCTTGGGGTTGGGCTGTGGCCCCCAGTCAGCTCTGCTCAGGACCTGCACTATTTCAGGGAAGAAGATTTATGTATTATATGTGGCTATATTTCCTAGAGCACCTGTGTTTTTCTCTTTCTAAGCCAGGGTCCTGTCTGGATGAATTATGGGGATGGGAGGGGGGAGTGTAAAACGGAACTTTTAATCTATTTGAAGGCGATTAAACTGTGTCTAATGCAAACTGCCTGCCTCCTCCTTCCCCTTCAATTTCTAGAACCACCTTGGGATGTGAATGTGTTTGTGTGTTGGGTGGGGGTTGGGGAGGGTGGAAGGGGTTGCTTATTATTACCCATACATCCATGTCCCAAGATTCTCTTGGGTTGGAGAGATAGCTCCCAAACTCAAATTCTCTATTGATCTGTACTACATTCTGGACCAAAGTTTATCTTATTCTGGTCTATGAAAAAAGGACGTTTAAGCAATATACAGTGTTAAGAAGATCAAAAGGGTAGAGGGATTTACTTAAGGGAGCAAGTTCTTTATTAAGGTATTGTTTCTAAGCAGATAGACACTGTTAATTGCAGATGGGTCTTGGTTATTTAAGCAGACTTACCAGGGCCTCTCCTTGGAAAAATGTCATTAGTAATCTTTTGCAAGTGATGGTATATATTTCTTTCCAAATAATCTGTAAGCAAGACTCCTTACCAGTTCTTATCTCACTGTTCCCAGTTAATTAGAGTTGGTGAAATTTGGCTGTTTCCAGATTTTCTTGTGTGTCTTCCTTTTTCCTTATCATAAGATTTGAATTTAGCAAGGAGTAGGGGATTGGGAGAGAGATGGACTCAGATTCCTCTCATATGTGCTTCTACTTTGCCGTTCATTTTCTAGTTCTCTCACTTTGGTTCTTATAGTTAGATTTTAATTAGTTCAAAATAAGGCCAATCCTGGAGAGTTTAGAAGTTACTAGGTTTTTCCAGTAACGCTGTCACTCATGTGAACCCCTTTCTAATCAGTATTCAGCCCATCCTGTCTTAGCACGTTTCCTCTGTTGGCCCATTGTGGAGCTCTCCTCCCTCAACTTGCCGCAGCTACTCTCCTGCTGACCCTTAGGTCAGTCAGAGAAACTTTCACTTTTATCTCTAGTACAAAATGATTGTTTTTTTAGTTTCTACTCTCTCATACTCCCTGCCCTCTTTCTTTTACTTTATAAATCTTCTGTGTTTAAGACCTTGGCCTGAACATCTGTCCTATTCATACCCTGTACCAGCCAGGATTGTCCCTAGTCTGAGCTCTCATCAGAGGCGAGATTTAATGATTGATCTTTCCCTAGGGAAAAGGGTCTTATATTTTTTGATCTTTTCAATAACAGATACTCTCTCCAGCTCTTCCCTCCCTCCCTATTCCTCACGTTTCCTATATACCACACTTCCCCAGGCCAGGAAGGCTGGCAGTGATCCCAAACTCCTGAGGGCAGGTAGAATTTATTTCCTTTTCACTCTGGAACCCTGCTGGCCCCAGCTAAGATCACTGTCTCCCGCTTTGCACTTTTCCCCAGGAGTGGGGTTGGATTTGAGGTGGGTTCGAATTCTGTAGCAGCTAAATTCTATTCTTCGTGTCCTGACCATCCTGCCTTTATCCTTAAGGCCTCTTTACCTATTGACCAAATCTGTTTACCTTGTTGGGGAAAAAAGTATTTTGTTTTTAAATCTATTTTCTAACTTAAATACCGTTTAATATGTAAATCTCTGCACTTTTGTGTGAGCCTATAAATGTATATGTGTTGGGGGTTTTTTACTTTCTGGTATTTCTTAATAAAGAAATCTTTTCTTTTGGGGGGAAGCCAATTAATGAAGGAGACTTGAATGGTTTTAGAAATACAGGGCTGTCTGTTTCTTTGTGCTTCTGCCTCATTCTTTACTTGTGCCTAGTGTGAGTGATTTGAACCCCTCCCTCACCTTTTGACCCCCTTCCTTTGAGAGGACCCTCAATTTGGTAGGCCAGAGAGGGACCTGTCCTGTATCTGGTACCCCTCCGGGACTACTTGGATTGGCTCAAATGGTAACCTAGCAACCTAGTGCCCTTTCTCTCCCTTTGGCCTGGCCCTATTAGTCCTTTTCTTCTAGCTCAGTTCATTTTCTACCGCTGAGGGTGGGGCCAGGCTAGGGAAAAATCACGAAGGGATCACAGAAAATGTGTTTTTAAAAATTATAATTTGTTTTTATGTCACAGTGATACTAAAGAAGAGCCAGGTACCCAATAATTCAAAAGGCATTGTGTCACTTTGGAGAATATAGGAATCTCTGGCTGTTCTTAGGAAATAAGTTTTAGAAATAGCCTCAAGGGCTCAAACTCTGAATATCATTAGTTTTAAAGGATATAAGCCTAACTCACAAAAAGTCTTTGTGTATTTCATGTTTTGGATAAATATAAAAGGGGAATGGAAGGTATAAATCTGCACCTGTGAAACTTTCAGATGTTCTACACAGTATAAATGTGAGTAGAAAAAGTTGGCATCATTAGCTGGCCCTAATTATTTCACAAATAAACACAAAATGTTTTTTATAATATTAATATATACATTGAATTTCCAGGAATGTGACAACTATATATATATTGGGGAAAGATGGTATTTTATTTTATTCAGAACTTTGCTATGAGTTATTCGTAACTTTTGAAAAGCTTATCATTATCAGTAGTGCTGTTCATGAGTATTTAAGTTGCCAGCACAATCCACCTATATGAGTCTATATTTGTGTTGATTATTTTCAGCAGTGATTCTGCAGATAGGTGGGAACATCTCCTGTCCTACATGTTTTAGTATAATCTTGTCTAGGTATTTGTATATTGAAATATATACATATATATTGTCTTATTATAAATTACTTTCTTTTAATTTTTCCTTTGTAGTATTGTTAGTATAGTTAGTCCTCCATATCTGTGGGTTCCATATACACACAGCCAGCTAGCCTTGGGTGGAAAATAATCAGAAAAAACTTGTGTCCATACTGAGCACTTAACATTTGTCTTGTCATAATTCCCTAAACAATACAGTAGAACAATTACAGTGTATCAAGTATGAGGAATTTAGAGATGATTTAAAGCATATAAGATACTATAAGGTCCTATGCAAATAACTGTACCATTTCATGTAAGGGGCTTCAACATATGCAGATTTTGGTAGCCTTGAGGTTATGGGAACAATGGAACCAATCCCCCATGGATATTGAGGGATAAGTACATATCACACTGCTATTCTTGTAATTAAAAGTATAAGCAGGTTTTATTGACTATGAAGTTCATCTCAGGGTGGCAAAGGGTGCATCACAAAATATTTTGTATAGCAAGGGAGTATTGGGGCTGCTAGGCCTGAGAACCATTGGACCAGATTATCTCAGAGGTTCCTTTCTCAAAATATTTGGAAAGCTTAGAGGGAAAATAAGTGAACATCTCCCTCCCCACATGCCTTTAATGTGCTTTTTAACTGTATTTTAAAAGTAATACATGTTCATTGTTGAACGTTGGTAAAGTAAGATTTTAAAAACTCGCCCACAAACTCATCACCATGATATAATAATCACTGTTAATGCTTTGGTATGTTTCTTTCTAGTCTTTTTTTCTATGTATGTATACGTTTAAACATAATGGGAGTTCAACTAAATATAGGTTTGTAAAGTTATTTTTAACTTAGTGGGGTTTTTTTGTTTGTTTGTTTGTTTTGTGACACCAGGGATTGAACTCACAACCTCGCACCTGCCAGGCAGGCACTTAAGCCACTGAGCCAAACTTCTGACCCTGGTTTTTTGAGGCAGGGTCGCACTATGTAGCTCAGGTCAGCCTTGTGCTCACATTGTAGCCCAAGCCGGCCTCAAACTCACAACGCTTCTCCTATCTCAGTCTCCTGAGTGCTGGGATTAAAGGCGTGTGCCATCGTGTCCGGCTTAACATAGTATTTTCTGTATCATTAGAAATTATTTGAAAATACTTCCTAATGACTCCATGACATGTACTCCTGGAGTCAGACATTTGGGCGTTTCCTAATTTTTCATTATTATTAATGATGTACTGATAAACTTCCTTATATTTGGGCATGTCTCTGATTTCTTCCTTAGAGTGGAATTATGGAGTCAAAAAGGAATGCCCTTTTAAAAGCTCTCAATAAATATGGCCAAGGTGCTTTACAGAAGGACTGTCCCATTTTGGTCTGCCAGTTATATATCAGAGTGCGTTTTCAGTCTATCTCATTTAAACGTTTAGCCCAGTAATTTGATAGTTGTAAACTTTTTTCTTAGTGTCATGTAGTTTATATTTCTTTAAAAGAGAGGTTATATATTTTCTTCATATTTCCTCTGCCCTATGTTTATTGCCATTTGTGTGTATTCTTTTTGTCTAAATCCTTTGTTTTTCTTCTGGGATTAGGTGGCTTTCTAAATGATAGATTAAAGCTTAGAATTCACACTCCACCATGGGCCAGGAAATGAGAGAACCCTTGATTTGGAAGTAGTTTTAGTATAAAACATGGAGTAGAATCGTATTCTTGACATTCTGTGCCCCTTTGCTTTCTTCAAGTCCTCCTTCCCACTGTCTTCTTTGCCATCTACTGCCCATCTTCTTGGCTGTGTATCACCAGCTATTTGATTGTTCCAACTTGGCTAAAAGAGTTGGAGTTTTATGTCTAAGTAAGAGACATGGCGATATATTTGTTATAAAAAAGAGGCTTTATTGACCAGCATAGCTGAAAGGAACAAATTGATCATATATGTAGTCCATACCAAAAACCCTTGTGCTGTCACATCCCCCCCACCTCCCTTATGTACAGTAACTTACCCAGGGTTTGCAAAGAATTACTGACAGAGCCAAGATCTGACCAAGATGCACTAACTTCCAGTCCAGAGAGCTTTCTAGAATAACCCACTGCCCCTGTCCAGCAGGTATAGACAGTAAAAGGAGTTTGAATAACTATAAATGTCATTTCAATGAAATGAGCCTTTCATTTATTTCACAGTCAGTAAATCCTTGTTGAACCCTGACCATGCATTAACTTTAAGAGAAATAGCATTGCTGACCCTATTCTCTTGTAAGTAAATTGAAAAACAGCAATGATTTTCTTAAGAGTTTTTGCTATTTTCGATTAATATTACTGACAATCTCTCCATTTTAGACATATAGTGGGCTGACTATATTTAGTCATGACGACATGGGGCAGTTGTTGGTTTTTTGTTTTAAACTTGAATATAGGTTGAACTGATGGTGGGGTTTCTTTAGTACAGAAAGTCAGGAAGTTGCTTTGCCAGGTTCCCACAGTCAAGTTGGCTGTCCTTTTGTGAGAGCCATTACCCTGGGCTCTTTCTGACGCTATCCCTGGCAGGTCCCAGAGGCAATGGTATACAAATGCTATATTGGTCACTGTGGAATTATAGGAAAAGGTGAAGCCTACATATTAAGTGCTATAGAATTCCATTTATTTAGGTCTTTCCTGGAGGAGAGGTCTTGGCTGGGTCTAGGAGGGAGGCAGTTCCTTCCCACTTGATTGTGTTGTGGGCTGAATACTATATACTGTGGCTACCGTTGTGTGAGAAGCTAAGGTGGCTTCTATTGTGAAGGAGGGCCTGGAGAGCTGCTTCTTTTCCCAGCTGGGAAACCTCATACCTCATCCTGAATTTCCTGGCTTGGGAGGAGGGAAGGTATCAGGCCCCATTGGGGTTATGGGGATCAGTGTATTTTTTCCCTTACAAAAAACTGTATTTTGCATTTATTTTAATGCCCTTGGTCTCTGATGACCCAACTGAAGCCTCCATTTCTATGAAAATCCTGAGAGGGGAGCTCAATGAGTGAGATGTTGGAAGGCAACTGGCAGAGGCCGGGGACTTTCTGTCATAGGGGTTGGGGGAGGTAGGAGAGGGACTGTGTGGAGACCTTTGGAGAGCTGATCAGAACCTGACTGGGGTGATCTCAGGTAGGGTTATGAGGTACAGAAGCAGCAAGTGAGAGGGGAGCGAGTTGGGTTAGGATGGCCCAGGGCCTTAATTGTCTCCCCCGATGGGAAGGAGAAGGGGAAAGTGGCTCTCCTTGTGAACTGGGAGGAGCTGGCTAGACTCCTTCTTCTTGAATTTGGCCGTGATCCTTTTCTTTCTTTTAGACAGCCCATGGAAGTCCAAAGCGTTGCCTAACAGAAGTCAAATGCCTATAGCTGATCCTCCTATGAACTGGGCAGAGCCCGGGCTTCCCTGAAATCCTCAGGTGGGCTTCCTTTATCTCCATCATCAGCTTCTCAGCACCAGAGCCAGCACCCTCATCAACCCTTGAAGCCCATCACCTCCTGGGTGCTTGGATATCAGTTTGGGTCTGGGTCATGGCAGTGCTGAATGTCAGTCTGCAGACGAGCGCACATTGATGTGCTGTTTGTGCCTGGAGGTTTGGGAAAGGTCAAATAGCTGCAATTTATTGCCACTGTATGCCAGGAACTTAATATATATTACCTCATTTATTTCTTTAACAAGTTCAGGAAGTAGGTGTTATTAGATGATTATTCGTGTTTTACAGTAAAGAAATGCATATATATGTAACTGCCCTGGAGTCATGTAGCTACTAAGTGGTGGAGCTAGAATTTGGAAAATACTTGAACTCTAAAGCCTTTGTTCCTGGTCACTGTACTAACTAGGAGTCAGAGGTGAAATGGGCCTTGAAGGGAGTGAAATGGAAGTAGCGGTGTGGTACAGACATGCTATTCAATGGGCCTTTATTTTGTACTAGACACTGTGCTAAGTATATATACTAGTCCATTAAATCTTCATAATTGCCCTATAGGGCTAGTACTATTATCTCTATTTTATTGATCTGGAAACCGAGGCATAAGGTTAAGTGTCTTGTCTAAGGTGGCCCAGCTAGTGAGTCCTAACTGCTAAGCCTCACCTGCCCTAGAGGAGATTGTGCTCACTGTCCCCAGGCCCTGGAGGAAGGGGTTTAAGGGCAGAAGTCTTCCGTCTGAGACCAACACATCCCAAGCCTTCCAGTGGGAGCTGGAGGCTAAAGGTCCCTGGGCCTCTGACACCGCAGGCCAGGGTGGGAGTAAGGGTCTCCAGCTGTAAGAGTCAGCTTGTTGGGCCCCAGAACTTGGTTTTCTGAGGTCAGGGCACTCCTCAACATCTTCAAGAAGTCTCCAGACTAGACAAGAGGTTCTGGCAGCTCTGCCTGGAGGAGCAGCTTCAGACTGACCCATGGTTCTGGCCTGTTGTCTGTATTTCCTCGATGCCACTTTTCACCTCCCTCTCCAAAACTCCTGCGATCACTGGAGCCCTCGTGTGGCTCCCTCCTTGCATCCTGTAATCACCTTATAGGCCAAACTGAGCCAATCGCTCTGAGACATCCTCCCACTCCCAATCTCCAGGGTAGGGAGAATTCCAAAACATCATTTTCTTAGCCATTTCTATTTTCCTGATATTTTCCTTTCTTGAGCATTTAACTAATAGCTGTTACCCAGGATATTTTTGTTTGTTGGGGTACTGGGGATGGAACTCAGAGTCCTGTGTATGCTAAGCAGATGCTCTGTCACTAGCTACACTCCTAGCCTTCCCTAGAGGTTTTAAAAGGTTTAGGAGTGCCCTCTGATAGGACCCCTCTAGAGTGAAGGAATTTTTTAAAAGCACTTTGGGCATTATTCGTCCCACCAGCCTGATCTTTCCAGATGCCTTTGTTGCTACTTTATTAGAGACCAGAGGGTTAGGCCCTATTTATGAGTTTTATTTTTCAAAAAATTGAAACATTGTTCCTTTTTTCATAGATATAAAAGTAAAAGATACATTTAAAAGTCAAATGAAACAAGAATGTAGGAAGTGAACACTTCCAGCCCTTGCTGCCCCAGTCCTACCTCACGTGTCTCACAAGACCATCACCCGTAACCTTTCATTGCCAATCTTTTCAGTCTTTTATTCTGTGTGTATGTTTTTCTTTTCTTAGATAAAAATAGAATCACCCTATAAATAATTTTAAGTACTTGATATTCCCTTACTATAATGCCAACTTCTTTTACAACAAAAATGTTGGTATATTATACAATTTTTAAATTTAAGAGTAAAAATTTCATGAAGAGTTTCCCCCATGTCATTAGCTTTCTGCAATATCATGTTAGATGTCCACTTGTATTGTATGAACACACATTGTGGCCTGCCTGGCTTACTTGGGCCACGCTGAATGAAGAGGAATTGCCTTGGGCCACATATAAAATATGTAAGTATACCAGCATTCTGGGAGGCTGAGGTAGGAGGATTGCAAGTTCAAGCCTAGTCTGGCTGACTTAGTGAGATGCTGTCTCACAATTTTATGAAAGGGCTAGGGATGTAGCTTAGTGTAAAGGCCCTGGGTTTAATCCCGAGTATTGTAAAAACAAAAACAACAAAACAAAACACAGTTAATGTACATAAATAACAAAACCTTCTATATTTTAAAATATTATTTATTATAGCAACTTTGGTGTGTCTGACCCATGGGCTGCAGGCCGGACACACATGATTCTACCTAATTTGCCTTTTGTGTTTTTTTCTTTTTTGGGGGGTGGTTACTGGGGATTTGCACTGAGCCACATCCCCAGCCCTTGTCTGTTTTTTATTTTGAGATAGTCTCACTAAGTTGTCCAGGCTGGGCTTGAACTTGCAATTCTCCTGTCTCAGCCTCCCAGAGTAGTGGGATACAGGAATGCATCACCACACCTGGCTCCAGGTTTTTAATATTACAGGCAGACCTGTCTTTGTCTATATGTCTTTGTGTATTTGTGTGGCTCTTTTTGAAGACCACATCTCGGAAGGGGAAAGGCTGACTCAGATGGTCAAATTACCCTCCAAAGTGCCTACAGCCTCTGACAGGCTCATTGGAAGAGAGGCCTTTTGAGAAGTACTGTGTAGTGCTTGAGAACATGGACTTGAGAGTCGGGCAGCCTTCTGGCTCTGAAACTTCATAATCAACTTCTTTGAGCCACAGTTTTCTTCTCTGCAAGCTGGGATGTTGATGGTACCTAGTTCAGGGGTTCACTGAGGACTACATGGTATAATACATGCAAATTTCTTAGCACCTGTGCTCACTAAGGGCACTGAATAATCATTCAGTCCTCTTGTGGCTTTGAGGCTGTTAGGGCTCTTGCTTCTTGGGTAAGGATAATGCCCACAGTTTCCTGATGCCCACAGTCACTACAGGCACCGGGAGGAGTATGGCTGAGAAGCCAGCCTGGAAAAGAGTGGCCTTGTTTTCACTCTGGTGACAGCTGTCACCCCAGTCGCCCTCTCTAATGTAGTTAATGCAGCATAAAAAGAGGAAGTCAGGATCTCCATCTCCATCCTGCCTGATGCAGCTTTAGTAGGTACAGGGCAGGCCCCCAGAAGAGGGCTTCAGGGTTAGGGTTAGAGTTAGGGTTGACTGCAGCTCTTCCCCCCTCGCACTTTGGACAGCCCGCCAATGCTGGCCCTTCTTCGTAGGGAGGAGGGTCTTCAAGGCGCTTGTTAAAATGAACTGTTAAGGGAAAATGGAAGTAATTTCCCTTCTGTCCGCTCTTGGACCTCAGGAAAGCCATGGGGGAGCCAGAGCTTTGTTCTCAGATGGGCTGCCTAGAGGGAAGGGCAGAGCCAGCCAAAGATTCAGATGGAGCTTTAGGTAAGCAGAACCAAGGGCAGTGGACATCATCAAGGAGCAGGTGGATGGGCCTGAAAGGTTAGTGGAGGGACATTTTGCTGAGACCAGTCTGCCCCTTCCCACAACCCTCACTCCATAGGAAAGATAACTGAAGACAGTGATTTCATTCTACCTATATTTTATTTCTTCTGATTTGTCTCCCTCCACCCCTTCATATTTATACCTAGCCCCTTCCCCAAAGCTAGCTTTTCCCAAAGTTCCTGGTAACAGGTCAAGAAGTGTGACTACAAAGTAGGCAGTCCTAGAGGTAGTGGACACTGTTTGACCCATATCAGGAAAGGGCTTGTCTGGGAGATTCATGGCAAAGATTGGCTACTGGGGTCAAGGGAGGCCTTTATCACCAGATACCCTCCACAGTTTCTGGAGCTCAGAGTACACCAAAACATTAGCAAAGCAGTGTTGGCCAGTGGACTTCTCAATGTCAAGCTTAGTGCTTTCTTTGCTTGAGGGCTCACACGTGTGGCCAAGTCTGGACCCAGACCTACAACTGGCATCTGAGAGGCATTTGTGTCCTTGGAAGCCAGGTATGACCGCCTTGTGGGAAGCCTAATTTGAGAGGGCCAGGAATGGAAGGGAGCACAAACTATGAGGTATAGGCATTGTTTTAAACTGGAGGAAGTTGCAGCTCAGCCTGAGTCACATGGAAGGTGTGAAATGGATAGGCAGGAAGAGCCATTTCACTTGAAAGCCCGAGGCCCCTCCAGCCTCCCCAATAAACCCCACTGGTGCCCCAGGCCACAGGTAGCAGGAGAGCACACATTTAAAATCATAAGAGTGTCAGAGCTGGCCAGGAAGGCCCTCAATGACTACCTATTGTATACTGGCAAGTACAAAGCCCAGAGAGGGGAAAGCACTTGGTTCAAGTCTCATAGTGATTGGGCAGCCAAACCTCTAAGAAAGTTAGGGAGAAAGAAAGTGTGGTGTACTCAGCTTTCTTCCCTAGATGTCCCACCTGCTATGGCTGTGGCCTGGGGGAGTGGACGGTGCCAGGAGGGCTGTGCTGTCAGTCATTGGAAGAGGGAGGGGTCTGGCAGGTGGGATATGCCTTTGGGTGGTGCTTTGTCCACTCCAGCTGAGCCTATAAGGCTCTGGCCAGGCCTGTGGCCCTAAATGACCCTGGGAAAGCAGGGCCAGGCTTGGCACTGTCCTCTGGGCCCAGGCCTTTCATCACTGTGGCCTCTTCAGCTCAGGCCCAACCTTGGCCTGTGCCACCTCTACCTCAAGGTGCCCCAGCTAGGGAGAGGCCCTGCAGCTGCTCCTCAGTGCCTGCCAGCTCCACTTCATCACGCCCGCTCTCTGAGCCCTCGAAGCATCCGGAGTCACGCGGGATGTCCACCTTGGGTTCCGACACTGTGTGCACCACTGGCTCATGGCCACTCTCAGCGCCCTCTTCAGCCTCCTCACTGCCAGCTGCCAGGATGGGGGAGGAAGACACAGTACAGGTCCCACACTGAGGGGCCAGAAGCCCTGGGTAGCCCCTGGGTAGGGTTAGGAGCCCTGGGAAGTGTCCTGGAAGCAGTTGGTCCCTCTGACCCTTCCACCACCCCTCCTGTTCTCACCACGTTCAGTTTAGAAACAGGTGAGAGTCATTTGCAGGCTACTCCAAGGTGGCCCAGGAGCTTAAACTTTTCCAGCACTGAGCTTGAATCCTGTCAACCTGGCTTGAACCCTGGCTATATCACCCAGCTTTGAGGCTTCCCATACATGCCTTACCTGCTCAGGCCTTAAGTCTCCTCTTTGATCCAAAATTGGTGGGGCCTGATCACCCCTACAACCCCTTATCCCACACACTTTCCCTGAGACTCAAAATAAAGTGTGCAAAGTACCTTCCTACTGCAGAGGTGCCCCAGAGTTGTGTGTGGTCAGAGGGCAGGGCCAGGGCAAGAATTTGTTCTCTTGAATGCCAATAGTGTGTGTGCCCATCCCCCTGTTCCTAAGGCCACTCACTGTCATAGTCCAGCAGCAGCTCTGCAGCTGTGAGCAGCTTGGCCCGGTGTTGTGGGTCCATGATGTTCAGCTCATTGAGGTGTGTTTCCCGTAGCTCTTTGAAGTCTTCCAGTGTCTGGTAGCCATTGAGAAGCAGAGTGGATGTGTGCTCCTGGGGGCAGAGGCAAGTCACTGACACTGCTGCTTATAAGCCACCCCTGCCTAGAATCTGTCCCCATAGCTGTCATTTCCCAGTCCCCATCTCGGGGGCCTGTGTGCCTCCCCTGCTCCTAGACAAAAGTGTAGGTCCAAGCTCAAACCTCCAGGCCAATGCGCTCCAGCAGCTCATGCAGAGTCTTGGGCTTGGGCCTTTTGCCCTTGCTCTGTCGGCGGCTGGGGCGGGCAGGCCCCACAGCCTCCTCGGGCAGCACATCCACGTAGATGAACTTGAAAGAGCCCAGCTTGCCATTGAGCAGGCCCAACCATGTGCCCACAGGTGGCTTTTCAATGATCTGGATCACATCTCCTTTCTGTGGGGGGAGAGGAGAGGGCAGGAGAGCAGAGCAAGGGGTTACTTGGCCTCTGCTGATTCTGTCTTACCCTGGCTCAGTCCAGTTTCCTTTACAGCTGCAGCCTGGCAGGCTCTGGAGGATCCTGGATGCCAACTTTACCTGCAGTTTCAGCGAGTCGTGGTCATAGGGGCTGGGAGTGAAGTCAGTGTGGACTCTAGCTCGGCCACAGAAGGGTCCTATGTACAGTGGAGTAGATGATTCCTCCCCAAAGCTGCCAGAGCCTGTGCTGGGGCTGTACAGCTCACTGCCTGCAGGAGATTGGGCAGGGAGGAGACTTACCTTTGTTCCAGTGCCCAGCAGATGCCTTCCAGGGGGCCTGCTAAGAGTCCCAAGGGTACACACTGGGGAGGAAAGCTGCACTCTGGTGGCTGAGTGGTTTGGACCCATCCCCTCGGCCACCCTGGAGAAGGACAGCTTGACCTCTGGGACCTCAGGTAATGAAAAAGTTAACAACAGGACAGACAGTTCAGAGACCACAGAATGGGCAAATGGAGGGGGAGTTTGGGGGCCCAAAAGGACCAGCCCTCACATGAACAGATGAGGAAAGTGAAGGCCAGCCATGCTAGGTGATCTGCTTGAGGCCTCTCGCCTTACATGTGGCAGCACTGCGTCTGTAGACTTCCAGTGCCCCCAGCAAGCCACAACTTGCATTAATATTTTACTTTCTCTACTTAATAAGATTCAGTGTTTGGTTACAGTGTCCCACAGAAACTCAGGTGAGCTCTTTCTTCCTGGGAATGGCAGGGTGATGGCAGGTTGTTGTTTTAAGTGACTTTGGGAGGGGCAGTAAAGTGTCTGTGGAGCCAGAGTGAGAAACTTGGAGGGACAAGAAAAGCAGTGCCTCTTTAGGGCTGCAGGCTGGTAACCCAGCCCCTCCAGCCAGGGTACCTCTTGTCTAATCTCTGGACTTCTGGAAGATGCCAAGTGGTACCCTGGAACTCAGCCAACCAAAGAAGGTCTGGGGTCCAAAAGGCTGACTTCACAGCTGGAGAACCTATAATCCCACCGGGGCTTGTGATGTCAGAGGTCCGGGGGGCTGTAGTTTCTACATGCCCTCAGGGTGGGGACATACTGGTCTGAGAGGGTAGTGAGGCTCTTTCTCTGCTCGTGGTCCCCTCCAGGGCCTGGGGACAGCACGTGGAAACTACTCTAGGGCAGATCTGAGTTCAAGACCTAGCCACCTTGAGCAAGTCACTTTATCTCCCTAAGCCTCAGTTTCCACATCAATGAAGTGAGAATAATAGTACCAGTCCCATGAGCTTGTTGGGAAGATTTAGTGTGAAGAGCCTTGGGAAAGCTTCCAGCAGGCGGACAGGAAACATTTTTCTTATCGCCCCCTCCCAGATGGCTCTCTGGTATGTCCCTACCCCATCTTTTCCTCCAGATTCAGCAGGTGTCCTCCCACCTACTCTACTCACCTGTTGATGCCTGGCGGCTGAGCACTAGGTGTGCATGCTCCTCCTGATCAGCAAAGGCCAGGGCCATTTTCTCAGGGCCAGGGCTGTCCAGGTTGCAATCTGGAGATGTTGGGGAGGCTGAGCCCTCCTCCAGCGTGTCTCCCTGTGAGGAGGGTAGGCAGGAAGTAGCCTCACCAAAATAGCAGTGGAACTGAGCCTGGCCTTGGTTCAAACTTCAGCCCTGCTACCTACAGGCTCAGTGACACTCTCTGAGCCCTAGTTGACAGTCTTTGTCCTGCCTACCTCCTGGAACAAGTCTCACCAGGGTGCCGGGTGTATACACCTCATCACTTTCAAGTGCTGATGTACATACAGAAAAGGCCATTGTGGTTGGGCTTGGGCTCAGGGCCATTGGTACAGCCCAGTCAAGCAGACATTGCTGCTGAGAGCAGACTACTTTTTGCCTGTGCTCCTACGTACCAGGCTTGCTTGCCGTTTCACTTAATCCTCAGGGTGATCCTAGGTGATAAGTAATATGGTTGGCCTGAGTTTGCAGATGAAGAGTCACCCTGCCAAGGCCTGCAGGAACCCACAACCAGCTCATTCTGACTCCAGAGCTCTGCCCAGCTCACCATGTCTCAGGGTGATGCTGCTTATCACCTGACTCTTCAAAAATAAAAGCCTCAAGGATTGTCCAGTTCTTGTGTTGTATATTCTCCCCACTATGGCCAACATCAAGCTACCACTGTGATGTACCCAGACAAGTTGTGGGAGGAGGAGATTGCTAGGTTATTTCCACTACACAGATGCTATAGACACAAATATCTTCAATGACAGATAGGAGTAACAGGTGTGATGAATTCTGAAGATTTCTGGGATTACCCTTATTTTTAATAGAATTTATTTGTACATTTATATAATTTTTAAAATAATGACTGTATTTAACAACCAGCTTGCAAAATTCTTTTTTTTTTAATTTACAAAGAATCTATAAAAAAAATCAATAGAACAGACAAGCAGGTTTAGCAAGGTCATGGTACAAGGTAAAATTCTTGACAATTTAACCAGCTGCTCTCGCGAGCTGAGTCCAGCATACCACGGATTGGTTTCTCCTGTAAGAGTTACAAGCATACCAGACTCACTCTGTGTCTTAAGCTACTGTGGCTGTGTCTGTCCCACAACTCTGTCACCTTCCTCTTGAGCTGAAGCCAGCCTTCTCGATTTTGTCTGTGATCTCTCAACTTAACTATGGTTCAACTTAGAATCTTTTGACTTTACGATGGTGTGAAAGTGATACACATTCAGAAGAAACCACACTTCCAGTTTTGAATTTGGATCTTTTCCCAGGCTGGCACTATGGGGTCTGATCCTCTCCTGTATTGGGCAACTGCAACTCCTAGTCAGTACCGGGTTCATGAGGAGGAACAACCAACACTCTACAGTGGGCTGTGTTGCTATAAGCTCTGATGTTCAGTAAGTTAAGAGTATTCACTGTTTTTCTTCTTCTTCTTCTTCTTCTTTTTTTCTTTGCAGTACTGGAGATTAAACCCAGGACTGTAGTTCTGAGGTACATCCCTAACACTGTTCTAATTTTTTTTTTGTATTTTGAGATAGGTTCTTGCTAAGTCACTGGGCTGGTCTTAAACTTGTGATCTTCCTGCCTCAGCCTCCCAGAATGCTACAATAGTCAACGCACTTTTCACCTATAGCATTTTCAACTTACGATTGGTTTATCAAAACAACCCATCATAAATGCAGGAGTATGTATATTTTTCTCTATATCCTCCAAGAATTAGGCCTTCCCAATCCCAGGGGCTAGCTCTGAGCAGAGATTTGAGGTGAATGGGTTTGCCTCAGGCAGTCCATCTGATCTCTTCCCTTCAGCTGCACCCCCCACAGCTCTGTCTTCATTGGAAGCTTCTGTTGCCCAAATTTCCATCCCTCCTCAAAGGCCTTGGCTTTCCCAGCCAGTCTCCTTAACCCTCAGCCTGGTTGTTATACCCATGGTTGATGGTGTGCTCTTTCTCCTCTGTGACCTTCCTGCTTACACTGAATAGGGCCTTCAGGCCTGAGCAGTGGCTGTCCAGGTGATCATCCTCACACTTACACCTGCCAGAGTGCCCCCTGCAGATTCGCAGGCCTCACCATTTCCTCTGACAGGGCCTTCACCATCATCTTGCCCATCTTTCTGTTCATGGTTCGGGAAATCACTGCTCTCCACTTCTTCCCCAGCTTTTTGCCACTTTTCCCAGCATCCTCTGGGGTGGGAACACCTGAGTCATCTTCTGGAATCTGTGACAACAAAAGAAGAGGTCCAGGGACCCTAATGACATTGCTTGGGCCCAGGACTTGGAGTAAAAAGAGGCCTTTGGGTCATGGCAAAAGCTGGAAGGGGATTAGAATCCAGACCCGTTCATCATCTTCCCTAGTTCCAGCCCTGTCTTCAGCTCATTAGTTTCTAATTAATTTGCTATTTAATTTATAACTGAAAGGAATACACGTGAGTGCTTGAGGCCCAGAACTTTGGCGTGTGGGCGGCAGGCCTTCTGTTAAAGGAGACCTTGCCCCGACAATCCTAGTATTTCCTCTTCTCCTTCCTCCCTCCCACCCCCCACTCCCCACCGGGGCCTGCAGCCAGATCCCCCAAGGTGGTTCTGAAACTCACATTATCATCCAGATTAAATTCTTTCTCGCTCACCACGGGGGAGCTGGGTTTGGATTTGGCAAAATCCTTGAAGCTGCTGGAGCGCTGAAGAGAGAGCTGGAAGAAACAATTGTGTTGCAATCAGTGGTGCTAAAATAGCTGCATGAGGGTGATCTGCTTTCCCCTCCCAATGTGCCCCTCCTATGTATGTACATGTGAATACACATGCACACACACGAGGGCCCAGGGCTAAAGAGGTGAAATGTCAAGATGTCATTAGAGCTGTGTGTTTTTACC
>RJWM01016341.1:0-45672 GCA_004363535.1 Dasyprocta punctata | reverse complement strand
TAGCTATCTTTGTGTCTTTCTAGAGTGTCTTTCAGTACTCTTTGTAGTGTTGGTTTGGTGGCCATAAATTTCTTCAGTTCTTCTTTGTCATGAAAGTATCTTATTTCTCCATCAATTTTTAAAAATAGTTTTGCAGGGTACATCAATCTGGGTTGAAAGCTGTTTTCTTTCAGGATTTGAAATACTTCACTCCAAGCTCTTCTTAACTTAAAGGTTTGTGTTGAGAAGTCTGCCATGATTCTGACAGGCTTTCCTTCATAGGTGATCTGTTTCTTTTCTCTGACAGCTTTTAGTATTTTGTTCTTGTGCTGTATTTCTGATACCCTTATTATTATATGTCTGGGTGAAGATTTATTTTGGTTATGGTTAATTTGGGTTCTGTATGCCTCAGTTACCTGTATTTCAGATTCTCTTCCCATGTTTGAAAAGTTTTCTGCTATTATTTCTGTGAATAGTCTTCTCAGGTCATTAGTATTGACCCCTGCTTTTTCATTTATGCCTATTAGTCTCATGTTATTTCTCTTGGTATGGTCTTGCTGCTGTTGAATTGTTGTTTCTTGGTTCCTTACTATTTTTAAGAGATTTTTTCTTTCATGGCCATGAGCTCCCATGCTGTCTTCAAGACCTGAGATTCTATCTTCAGCTTCATTCAAGCAGTTTTTCAAACTTTCTCTGGAATTTTTCATTTCCTGTATTTCCCTTTGTATCTGTTTCATGCATTCTGTTTGTGTCTTATATTGTTCATTCAAAGTTTCGACCATTTTCTTAAGTTCTTCTATTTTTTTATCTTGCTCTTCTTTAGATACACAAAACATTTTTTTCATAATGATTGTCATTTCATTTTTTAGCTGAGAGATTATTTCTGATTTGAGTTTCTCTATAACTTCATAGAGCTGTTTCTTTACTGCATTTGCTATCATTTCAGAAAGTTCAGTTGTGTGACTCCCAGTGTCTTCCATTTCAGTGTTTCTTGGGTTTGTTCTCAGTGGGCTGGGGGATTGAGACTGCCTCTTGGTCTTTCATTTTGTCATTTTCTCCTGGGACCTGTGTGGCTGTGTCCTGCGAGGCTGACCTGGCGTTCCCCTGGTGGGTTGTGCTGAGTTGCGGGACCGGGTAGAGCTGGATCCTGTGCACAGCTAGTGAGGGTGCACTCCCAGAGTGTACTGGTGGAGCCTCCACCTTACTGGATGGGGGCCGAGACCTCCCAGACCCAGGCAGCTAGGTGGAGTATACCCCGGAGTGTGGCGCCAGCCGGACCCTGAGTCTGGCTGAAAGAAGTTCAGAGTCTCTGGAGTGCCAGGCAAGCCTGGGCAAGTCCCAGGCCTACAGTGCTGGGTCCTTGCTCCTGGCTGGGTGGGCCCACAACCTCTAGGACCCCCGGAGCTGGCTGCTCCACTGAACAATGGAGCTGGCACCCTGTGCTCTGATGGGCAGAGCCCAAACTCTCCAAGGCCCTGCAGCTACACTGGCCAGTCCCTGATAAGCAGCTCTGGGGTCCTGGGCTGGGCTGGGCTCAGTACCTCTGTATCCTGCAAGACTGGCTGGGTGTTCCCCTGGTGGTTTGCGCTGAGTCACAGGACTGGGTAGAGCTGGATTCTGTGTGCAGCTAGCAACTACTAATTTTTTAAAAATTACTTTTCACACCCTCCTAAGATCTCCTGAGATCTCCCTGTGACTCTCTCTTGCCAACCAAGTTAAAGAGCCCTATACTCAGGCACACTCTTGAAGCCAATGCCTCCCTGGCCTGCCCACCTGCCTCATTACATTCTCTGCTCCAGCCAAATGGGCTCTGAACTTTGGACTAGAGATACATTTTGCTTCCCACCTACAGGGAAAAGCACAGGTTATAGCTCCAATTTACCCTGCCTGACTCTCAAACTCCTATTATCTACTAAAGGCCAGGGCCAATGCAGCCTCCTTATAGATGCCTGCCCAGTTTTCCCTGCCCTAGAACCCTTCCCACTGCTCAAAACACACTTGTATTTGTCCTTAACTCAGGACAAATCACAGTTTACTTAGCCTGGCAGTTATTTAGGCTCCAGACTTACCTATCCAGGAAAATCATAAACTATCCCTTAGTCCAAAATAGTACCTCAATAAATGAGATATGAGTGAAAGCATGTGTGTGGGTGGATCATTTGCATGTGGCAGTCAGGTGTGCTTTTCAGGGAAAAAAAAAAACATTTTCATATTCCCTTGTCAGCACTGCCCCTTATCAGGCTATTCAATTCATGATACTCAATCCAAATGTCCTATGGGGTCAGCAGGAAAAAAATGTGTGCAAAGAAGCAAACTCATGAGGCCACTACTGAGTGTGCTTTCTATTTACCTTAACCTCAACCATGTACTTGTATTTCAGTTCCAATCCTACCTGCCATCATCATTCTGTATGGAAGAGTACTGACTTTTCTTGGTGGCCCTTCTTCTCTCCTTTTTTCTCACTCACATCTCTCAAAATGCTAATTATTTCTTTTCTAGGTCACTAACTCCCCCCACGACATATTTCTGAGTCACTCTGTCTAACCTGTGTATGGATACAGATGCACCCTGGTTTGAACCAAGAGTGAGACAAGGTTGTACTTCGATCTCTAAGATGCTCCCTGTCTTTGCTAACACTTGGGGCCAGTCTTTGAGGGTACTTGCATGGGGAACAGTTTTCCGACCTTGAATTTACCTATGTTCCCCTACAGATAGCCTATGTGTACATAACTATTTTTAAACTTTTCATCCATTAAACTCTTGGCAGAAAACACAAACTGAATGGATTCCAAACCCAACTGGCTTGAATCCACATGTTTGGAAAGGAGCATTAAAATGGCTCAAATGCAATTCTTTGCTCTTTTCTGTGTTTGTCAAGTTAGAATTATAGCATTTCAAGATAGAGCTGCGAGTTCAGATATCTGACCTGTTTCTTTGCCTTGGACTAGAAACCATTTTCCACCTTTTCACTCAGAGTTCACCGTCTGGTTCTGCAAAGCCACATGTGTAATGTAGAATGGGGTCCCTTCAGCTCGGGCTGGGAGCTGGGCAGCGAGACAGTCGTATCTGCCTGAAGCTGCCGCTCCCAGGCTCTTACTCGCTTTGCACTTTCACCATGGCTAAGCAATGACTGTGTGATTACTTATTGTTTTCAAGCAGAAAACCAAAAGACTCTCCAACATTAGGTTTTCCAGGAAGCACAGTTCAAGACTGGGAGTGGGAGGCTAACGACAATGGACGAGGAGGAGACAGCTGGCCAGGTTCAGAATGAGCAGCTACCTCTCTGAGTTACCTCTCAGTACATCCTGGCTTGGAGAACAGCTTCCTCAAAAACTGGTGAGTCCTCAGGAGGCCCCAGTGTCTCCTGAGAGGAGTGCCACCAGGTCACCTAAAGCCGTAAGGTAAAGATCCTCCCTACAAGAAGACCAATGCTGTGGGAGCTCACACTGCAGTCAGCCCAGTGGAAAGAAGTAAAAATGAAAAACAGAAGTATGTTAGAAGTGATAGAATCTGTGAGTTAAGTCCTATCACTGACATGCCTAAAATCCTTCAGCAGCTTTCCATTGCCTTTGAACTAAAACTCCAATTACCTTTCTGAAGGCCACCAAGCCCTGCATGATCTGGCCCCTCCATCCTGACCCAACCTTATCTCTTGCCCTACTCTGTCTCACTCTGGAACTTCCTGTCCCACCACCCATGCTTCAGTTCATCAAGCACTTGGCAAGATTTTGTACATGCAATTCCCTCCGCCAGGAATGCTTTTTCCCTCCCTACTCAGCTCCCACATCTCCTTCCTATCATTTTGGTCTGAATAGCATCTTTCTAGGGGCCCTTCCTCAACCATTCATCTGCCTACCCATCCACCTACACTTGAATTCTCTTCCATCCATTCCTTTTCTTCTCCATCTCATCTCTGTTCTTTTCCCCACTGTGATATGGATCATGATCACAATTTATAAGCATCTGTATCAGCATATTGCATTATTTTTGGTCTGACACCTGGTTGGGGAAGACTTTGAACCCCTGGTGGGGAAAGAGGAAAAGATTTCTGGAGGAGGTAAGTATTTATGCTTGGACTGGGAACATAATGGGGAGTTCACTATGCCAAGGAAAATGATATACAGTGGTCTTGGTGAAGTTGCAAAAGTTACACATGAGAAGACTGGGAATACTGGATTTTAAAAAGAATCTTTAGTGAGAGAAATGGCCTCCACATCATCATCAATAGATATTGACTAATCCAACCTTGATTGTTGGCCTAAAGGTCTTAGAATGATTGCGAAGTCCTCCGATTGCTATAGGAAAATGAATGCAGGAAGAAAGAGGCATTCATTTAACCTTCCTTGGAAACTTCTGATAAAGCAGAATACCCCAAGACCTTATCAAATGTGTCCCATATTATAAGGAGGCCAGCACAGTATGCATTCACTTAATAGTGGGCACAATTATCTTGGTTGTACAACAAATTTGTGATGAGGTTGAGTTGTATTTGTGTGTGTGTGTGTGTGTGTGTGTGTGTGTTGAAGGTATTCTTGAGAATACATCAGGCCATTCTGGAAACTGCCCATTATAGTACACAGAACCTGAGACAACATTTTACCAGTTAAAATGATTCCAACTTTATCGCTATGACTTTGCTTTTATGAGATATCGTTGATCATATCTAACCTTCATTTACCACTGCAACCTCAGTCAGCAAAGAAACTACCATGCCTTAATGGACCTACTGAAAATACATTACATATTAATAGCGATAAAATACACAGCTGGCATTTATCGGGAACTCAATGTACCCTGGCTTATGCTAAGTGCTCTGTGTACATATCTCATCTAATCTTAAATGTCAAAGATTTTAGTTCTCATATTTTTACATATGAAGAAACAGATAGAGAGAAGACAAGTTCCTCAAGATCACACAACTAGCCAACATAGAGCATCACTGCTTTCTCATTCCCTCTTCCTTTTAAATGAATACACTGAGTAATTTTTAAGTTGAATCAGAACATATGAAGTTTTACATAACATGAACTTTCTGCTAAGGACACAGTCAATGATGTAAAATAACACAGATGTTTAGAAGAAAAAGTGAGGTGTAATGAGTGATCTGGTCACTTTATTTATGTAGAGAAGTGGGGACTCACCTTGAAAAGCAAGTAACAGCTGAGTTTGGTTTAAAGGGGATAAAATGGGAGAAAGTCTTCAAAGTAGAAACATTTCTTAAGTCTAGCTCTCCTGTCTCAGTCCATTAAGTGCTATTATAACAGAACACCAGAGACTGGGTACTTTATAATGAACAGAAATGTATTGGCCGAGATTCTGTGCTCTGGGAATGCCAAAATCGAGGGCCATCTTGCTGAGTCACCCCACAAGAGATCAAAGAGAGAGAAAAACAGAAAAGAAGCCCAAACATGTCTTTATAAAATCCCAGTTGCATGATAAGAAACCCACTCCCACAATAACAGCACCGATCCATTCACCAGGGAAGAGCCTTCCTGGCCTAACCACCTCTTAAAGTTCCAGCTCTTAATGCTCTTACAATGACAATTATGTTTCTAACACATGCTTTTTGGGAAAAACATTCAAACCATAGCATCCTCCAAAACAAGAATAATAAAACCAGCATATATAGTATTGCCTATTTTATTTTTCATTATTTATTATTCTTTTAGTAAAATATCAATGTATTTTATTCATTCACATATTTAATTGCATGGAGAATTTGCAACCCTATTCTCAGAGACAACACTTAAATCTGGAGACAGTAGCACACAGTAATTTAAGACTAACTTCAGATTTCAAGACTTTCAGACAGATACTATTAAAAAATTTATGCCTATGACTTAGATATGATCATTAGCAAAACCAACTATAGAGTACATCATCTTTTCTAACATAGGAAAAGTCCTAGTTAGGGCAGACCGAAGCAAGAATGGGTCTGGTTGAAGAATCTGAGCTCAGCCTTTAAGGGCAGTCAGGATTAGCCGTGGATGACATGCAAACAAAAGATCTGCTTTTATGAAAGGGACTATAGAAAAACCTCAGCCCCATCCATGGCCAGCCAGCTTAATTAGCGATACAGAGTCCCATTAGAAGTATGGTCGTCACGTGCATGTTTTGCTAGGAAGACGAGCTTCTTCTGTCTGCAACCAGGGGCACCTGGGCCCCTCACCTTCCTGATTTGGAGTGGAAGAGACAAATGGGAATGAGTCTTTACTCTCCCATTAACCCTAATAAAGAGTCAAGTTTTTCCACCATTGGTATATGGAGGAAGACAAAGGAAAGACAAATAAGTAGAGAGCAGGATGAAAGGATGGAAGGAAATTGGAAAATCCCACAAGGGAAACAGAAATGTATCAGTCTCTGCTCTTCGTCACTGTGTCCAAAAGGAACAGGGTGGGTAAAGGCATGACACTCTAATTTCTGGGAGATCTTCACTACTACGCTTTTATCACCAGTACACATTCCACTTCCTCTTTGGTTTGAAAAGAGAGGGGACTTACAGCTCCACATTAGCCCATGGGGCATGTAAAGAAGCAATGATTTTTTAGTCTTCACAACAAATAAGGACAATAAGGCACAGAAAGGAATAATAATGCACTCAAAGTCAGATAGGTTATAAAAGTCGTATCTGTGATGTTTCAGCAAGGATAAAGGAAGTCCTATATTCTCAAAATAAAGTTACTGTTAATTCACCCTGCAATGTTCACCTGGAGGTGGAGAATGAGCGCTCGGTGTGGAGTAGTGGGTGGAAGATGGAAGGAGTCTGGAGGTCGAAGGAACAAGAAAGCAGTGAGGACAAGGTGATAGAAACATGCGGATGAGCTGCATGGACAACAGGTGGGATTCCTGCTGAAATGAAGGCCATTGGCACTGGCCAAAGCAGGTCATAAACATCCCTCAAGTCACCAGTGTGTCCGGTTTGTCCTTGACTAAGTAAATTCAATTTAGGAATGTGTTTCATTTTATGTAACCCATATGGGGTCTCCAAAGCACTGCTCTGCCTGTCTGGATTTTTGTCTGTTCACGTAATCATGCCATCTAAGAACCATTCCTGCATCGTATCATCTCTAGACAGCATAATGATGACATCATAGTTAAAACCATCTTGCTGAATTGCAAATGTCCTCCATTGCATTTGGCAGCTCCCTCCCTGTCCACGTGGCTCCAGCAAGACACCATAAATCAGCATGTTCCAAACAGCCGAACCAGAAATAACCAAAGAGGATATTTGGACCAAACGCAGTAGGAAGCCAGGATGAAAAATTTAAACACCGGGGAAAAGTGATGAAGGAACAAAGAGATGTGGATGAATAGAGACTTTTTAATATTACATGGAATAAAATGATGTATTTGCCAAAACCTTGCTGAAGTCATGCTTTATATTAATGATTGCATTCTTTCACCCCTGAGCCATCCAAATTACTATCTGCAGGACCACTGCAGCATTAATCAAATTAGAACCAGTGAAAAAGCCAAAGTCCAGTACAGGAAGATCGTACCACATTTTGGACAGATAGTTTTTACTGCTGCCTTCTAGAGGATTCCAAATGTCTCAGGGAATAAGGCAAGTGGGGAGACTACTTCTTCAGGGGACAAAAAGAGGAACTTTTACCTCCAGCCATTTCCAACACTTTATCTTGCATCTTGCATCTTTATGGCAAGAAAATTCTAAAATATTCTAGTAGGTCAAAAGAAGGTATATATGTATGTCTCACTGAAATAGCTACCCCTTCATTTACTGAGTACCAACTCAATGCCAGACAATATTCTGAATTCTTCCCAAACATTTTCTTTGTAATTTCCAGAACAATCCAACATGACAGGCTTTGTTGTCTTTATTGTCCTTGAGAGGATGGAAGCTTCATGAGACAAAAGAAGCTGCCCAAAGCATGCAGCTAATCACTAGCTGAATCTAGTTCCAAACCCAAGTCTGTCTAATTGCACGATCCTGCTCTAAATCAGTGCACGACAGCAACCTCTCACCTACTAGTTTGAAGTAGTTCTTAGCTGTAAACAGCAGAACCCGGTCTCCTGGTGGATGAAGGAAGACACTTGTGAAGGGAGGCCAGGCAGAGCCTGGAGACCATGGAGGGAGAAAGACCTAGGCTTGAATGCCACACAGCCGGAACCAATAGTGAAATGCTCTTTGGATTGTCTCTATCACAAACACCCCCGGTGCTGTAGCCCACCATTGCCTCTGAGGGTACCCAGGCCTAGATACCAAATTCTTCACCAGAACGGACCCCGAGAAGACAAGAACCTCTACCACCATGTTTTGCAGGTCAGTCTCTGAGTCTCCTGTCATAACTCACTTTCCACTCACGTTTTATGTGAACATTTCTAACTGGGTAATCTTAAATCACATGCTGTACCTACTTGCAAGAGGTTTGGGAAGGTGTCACTTGGTAGTTTTTTCTTGGGATTGTGAGATTCACAGCATGGAAACTAGGGAGAAAAAAAGGAGTGGGCAAAATACAAAGATTTAAATCCATTAAAAATAGTATAATAGCTGGGAGTGGTGGTGCACAACTGTAATCCCAGCACCCAGGAGGTTAAAGTAGGATGATCACCATGAGTTCGAGACCAGCTCGGGCCACATAGTGTATTCAAGGCCAGCCTGCACTACAAAGGGAGACCTTGTCTCAAAAAACAAAAACAAAATAGTATTATTGAACATTTTCTGAGGGCCTACTATGTGCAGGACATAGTACTAGATTTGAGGATTTCAAATATGAAGGAATACGGTCTAAACTGTGGTCCCTGGAGGAGTGCAATCTAATTGTACAAGGTAATGAGCCACCCAAAGCTGCGCACATAAGGGCCAGACAATTTCATAACACATAGACAATTTCAGAGGCATATTTCAGGAGCTGGACATCAAGACATGATGGCTGAAAAGATAAGAGCAGATGCTTCAGCCATTAAAGAGACAGACATACTCCCCAATGCAGAGACGTGGGTGTGTGTGGCAGCTCTGCCCCAGCCTTGTCTGGGAAGTATGGGGCAGAGAAGAAGGATCATATCCTTGTACTGGGCAGGGTAAGGTCTAGAATTCCACCCTGACCAGACAGTGGAAGCCTCAAGGGTACAGAAACTTATTTACCGTGGAAGAGTGTTTATTTAGGAATTGGTGAAGGGAGCAGGGTAGCAAGAGCAGGAGGCCATGATTAGGGAGAGGAATCATACAGCTTTGTGACCATGAAAGCATGAAAGAGAATGGATGTCACAAAGGGGCCTACATTTCGGACAGCGGCCTGAGGAAGATGGGTTGCAAGACTGCACCAGCCAGGTTATGAATTACAAACAAAAGACCCCACTCTACCGTGATGTGTTTCAAGAGCAAGGATTTGTAAAAACAAATCTCAGGGAGGGCCAGTGTGACAGGCCAGAGGTTATGCAGCCAGGAGCCGTGCCCGGACACCACTCAGCTCTTGTTGCTGCTGAGAGACAAACTCACAAACCCCTCAAACTTTAAAGAGCTGCCCCGGAGCCACACTGCTACCCTTTCCAGAAACTGGAGTCCTTCCTTCTGCCTCTGCTCTGAAATAGGGATATGACTTTTGGGCACATTTTTCACATGCCCATGCCCTGGTTTCTGGAGAGGGCTGGGGAAATAAGCTCTGCCTTCTCCCTCAGGAAGAACAAGCATTGCAGGAAAGGGTTGTCTGAAGACCGGACAGCCACATTCATACCAAATGGCCATCACAGAGGCACGGTGTGAGCTGCCTTTTGTGTGTGCCTAAGGTACATGACACCAGTCTTGATCTGGTATCTCCAGACTAGGAAGCAGCACCTTGTAAAGCCACAGAGAGAGGCTAACGTGTGCCACAGACTCCGATTGGGGGCTTCAGAGCAGTTAGAGGAAAACTGATTTCTGAAAATAGGCGGTAAGTTTACTCATCCTGAGGATATGATCACTAATGCTTATATGATGCCTTCCTGGGGATACTGCACCTTAATAGAAAACAATGCTGTAAGTATAAAGGGTAACGTATTAATTGACCAGTGTGGGTTATCAGGTAACCAGTAGGAGAAAGACTTGGCTGGTAGGGAAGGTTTGGCAAACACTTCAGGTAGCCTTCCCCAATGCTTTTCTCCCTTTCTTTCTTATTAACAGCATTTCAGTGTCAGTAGGAAAGGCACAGCAGTGTACTAGTTTTAAATAGCTACTATCTTATAGTGTGGGATGATCAGGTAACATAGTTTTGGCCTTTGAAGTATTAGCAAAAGGCTACTGGGAAGGATTTCTAATAAAGCTACTCTTTTGGTTTTTTTTAATTTTTATTTTTATTAGTACATGTTTGCAGTACATAATGATTACATCCACTGCGGGGAGTTGATACCTGTACACAACACATCCTAATCCTTTTTATGTCCCCTTCTCTGCTATCTCTCGGTCCCTTCCTCATTTGCAAAAGATCTATTTCCTTGTTTCCTATTACCTATCTTTTTTTTTTCCTGCTTAATTTGTTTATACTTTGGGTTTCTCAGGTAAGAGAAACCATGCAATATTTAAGCTCATATGCCTCATTTATTTCACTGAACATCATGGTCTTGAGATGCATCCATTTTCCTATGAATGACTCAAATGCATCCTTTTTTGTAGCAGAGTAGTATGCCATTGTATATAAATACCACATTTGCTTTATCTATTTGTCTGTTGATGAATATACTGTGGCAGAACCCTTCCCAGAGTAGCATGGCCAGGCCCCTCCTGAAGGAATGCAGTGGAGGGGGAGCCTTCTCAGAATGAAGAAAGCCAAGAATCAGTTAGTTCCTAAATACACATGTAAAGTTCTAGCACTGCTCTGTAACATGGATTGTACCCAGTCAGGCTGCAGTATCTTAGTATGATATTATTTATGGGAGACAAGGACACAAAAATTCTATAAAAGGCAAAACCTTGCCAAGTTTGGGACTCAGCCCTTAGGGTATTAACCCACTGAGCCCCATGCTGGCACAAATAAACCCTACTTTCTGGAAAAAACCTTAGTGTCCTGCCTCTCTGTGAGAATCCTGCTACAATACAGGCTGAGGAAGCTACTCTTCTGTTAATAAAAAAAGAGGACAAACTCAACTGGCCCATCACTTTTTCTTTTTAATTGGCCTTTTTGAAAAGAAAATTTTAAAGTAGTTTTAAATTCACAGCAAAGCTGAAAGGAAGCTGAAGAGATTCCCTATATATCCTCTGCCCCATTACACTCCCCCATTGCCAACATCTCCCACCAGAGGTCCATTTGTGACATCTGATGAACGCACGCTGGCTCGTCATTATCACCTAGAGTCCACGGTTTACAGGAAGGCTCACTCTTGGTGCTGTATATTCAGTGGGTTTGGGCAAATGTAGAATCAAATATATCTACTATTGTAGTATCATGCAGAATACTTTCACTCCCCTAGGAGTCCCTTGTCTCCACCTCTTCAGCCCTTCTTCCCCAACCCCTGTCAACCACTGACCCCTTTACTATCTCCTGTAAATGTCTCCTTTTCCAGAATGTCACGTAGTTGAGTGTATTCCTTTTAGATTAGGTTCTTTCACTTAATAATACACATTTAAAATTCCCCCACTGGGCTGGGAGTTTGGCTCAGTGTCTTAAGCGCCTACCCTGGCAGGTGCGAGTCTGTGAGTTTGATCCCTGGTGCCGCAAAAAATTAATAAATAAAATAAAATAAAATAAAATTCCCCCATGCCTTTTCATGATCCCATAGCTCATTTCTTTTTAGTGCTGAATAATATTCCACTGTCCAAGTGTATTAAAATTTATTCATCAGCCTACCAAAGGACAACAGATTCCAAGTTATGGAGAAAATTAATATAAACAGGGACCTAGAGCCTGGGCAAGTGGGTAACTAAAGTAGACTGAAGCTTGGCATCTCTGCTAAGCTTGCACACAGGCTTGTTAATTACTCAAAGTGTCTGTATTACAAGGTTTATTAGCCCCAAATGTACCTAGTCTGTCTCATCTCGACCAAGGACACCAAGATAAGAATAATTTAATTATCAGGATTTGCAGGGACAGCCAATTGCCAGCTTTTACAATATCCACTTCCAGACCCCCTGGAGCAATGCCTAGAAACCTCCAGTCATTATTCTAAACTTGCATTCACCGCTGATGCCAGCAAAAGCAGACTCTTGCAGGTCACCCAGTGATGAGATCACCCCTGAAACACAAGCCCTCATCTCATAATAAGAACCAAAATGTCCCTGTAAGCAGTGACAGCTCTCCCAGAACCAGTCTTGATTACTGAACAACCAGACAACAACTTAACCAGAATTACCTGCACTGCCAACTATGCAAACTCCCAATCCTGCCTTTTTTTGTAAAACAGGGAAACTTTTGTCAGCCTCTTGAAGATAGACCTTGAGCCTCTTTATCTGTGTTTTCCAGCAAGGCCATGTCTATTAAATCTCATTTCCCACTCTTCACCACTGATCCTCTCCTTGACTGGCATTAAGAGATGGGCGGCAAAGCTGGAACTTGTGCCATAAAACTCTATGACATTGCTTTTTTGCACAGATAAAAATTTTCAATTCATTTAGTAAACACTGAAGGGTGTGTAGTGAACTGCTTTGCCATTGCTAGAACACAATAGCCAGCACCCATGATTTAAGAGAAAAGAGGTTAATTTGGCTCATGACTCAGGGGATTCAGTTCATGATGATCTGACTCTGAGGCAGAAACACCATGGCAGAAGACCATGGCAGGGGAATGTGCCCAACTCGTGGCAACCAGGAAGCAGAAGGAAGGGAGCAACTAGGAACAAGTGTATACCCTTACAGGTCACACCCCCATGGCCCAACTCCCTAACAAGTACCACCTCCTAACAACACATTCACTATGAACTCATCAAAGAGTAAATCCACTGAGAGCATGGGACCCCCATGATCCAGTCACCTTCCAAAACCCCAACTCCAAACATGAGACTGGGGGGAACGTGGCTTCCTGAACAGTAGAAGCATGTGACTTCTGGGTCATGGCTTATCACTTTTGCCCTTTGCCTATTGCCCTTGGTTTCTCTCTGAACCATGAGGGCAATTCCCAGAGGAAGAGAAGCCCTCCATCACCTGGGACAAAGGAAGTCTATGTTAAAGAAAGAGGCTCTGTATCTGGAAACTAGTGGAGACTATATTGGTTTCCTTAAGTAGCTACACCAGTCCTGGACCTGCTCACACCAGACATTTTGTAACATGAGAAAGATAAATCCCTTTTTGGTTGTGATGTAGGGATGATATCAGAACCTCCAAATACATAAGGAAACCTCCAAATATATAAAGAAAATATTACACCTCCCAACCTACAAGATGTCTGATACGCTGTGTTTGTGTTCTCTAAAGTCAAAGAATAAATTCTAGGAACAACAGAGGTCAAGAGTAGGGAGTATTTATTGAGAGAAAGAAAGCTTCTCTCTAAGAGGGACACAAGGGAATTCTGAGTGGGTGACCCAAGGGAAAGTTTTATAGAGCACAATGCGGGTTATAGCTATGATCACCGATAAGATTATAAGTATAGCTGCTTAGGTGTTACTGATCCAGTGAGGAAGTAAGTCACACAGCGAGTGGGCATGGAAAGAATAAAGAACTTTTCAGGTAGGTGATGGATCTGGGCCTTGGTTGCCCATTGGGGTGACTGATGCTTATCTAGACTTTGTTAGACCAAGTTTCTCACTGATCTCAGCTCTTGGGGAGTATGTAGACCTGGTTCTTTGGTTCTTTTGAGATCTGGCCTCCAGTTGGTTCATCAAGTTCATTTTCACCTTTTGTCTTGACTCTCTGGAGGGCCCAGTCCTACCTGACTGCCTAAAATATCCTACCTAACTTGGCTGTCTATAATAGCTACACTATTGTGGTCTGGTTTTTTCTAGCCAGACTTAGTTCTAGCTGGAATTGGAGCCATCTTGATGTTCCTGAAATCACTTGGAATTGGTATTTTGTGGACAAAAAGTTTGGTTCTTAAAACGTCAGCATGGGAGCAACTGTAGCAGTCCTCTCCTCCTCATTAATTTTTTATTTAAATTTGATTTAAATATTGAATCTCATACCTGTTGCTTAAAAGTGAATTTCAAAGAAAAGAGGAAGTGCTGTGACAGTGGCAGGGTGCCAGTGAGGGGAGCCAGACCTTCCCCCATGAAGGACCCAGTGGGAAGGTGAAACACCGCCTACATTCAGTACCTGCTGGCCAGAAGATGTGCCCTCTGAGCAGAAAGAGAATCCATTTGCTTTTGTGAGAGGATTTCCCCTTACTCTGAAAGTCCTATTATAAAAACAATTAGTCTCATTGAAGGATTCTGTTTGGCAAAAGAACTAATTCTCTGCACAGCTGCTCATTCTCAGAGAAAGCCTAAGTATGGGAGGGAGGGTGATCCTGATGCTTCTGCAGAATCAGCTTATAGAGCCAGAACCAGCTCAGTCAAAACCAGAGGTAGCCTCACCCCCCAGCTCCAGAGAAGTGGGAGTTTCCAGCCAGCAAGCATAAGCCCCACCATCCCAGCTGGGTAACAAAGGAACACACACACACACACACACACACACACACACCAGGAACTAGGAGACACCATCAGTCTTCTGACCCCACACACTCTGTCCTATGGTCAGTAATCCACAATGGTTCAGGTTCAAGGGAGAAAAGAGGGCCAAGGCCAATGGGATCACACCGAGGAGGTGTTTTTTTGAGACCCCCCAACACTTCCTAGCATCTTCAACAGCTCTGGATTACAGTGGGGTCTTTTCAACAGCTTCAGTTTTGTTAGGGCATGCCATTTGATTAAGGAGGTTCAATTTGTGAAATGTAGACATGGTGCTATGAGTATAGCTCAATGGTAGAGCACATGCTTAAGATCTGCAAGGCCCTGAATTCAAGCCTCAGCACACACAAAAACTTTGTGTCAAGAGAAACACATGAAACAGATTATTTCTCTAATATAACATTATATCTTGCCAAACTCAACTTGTCTTGTGGTAACAGATTCCCCCAAAGATACTTTCCATCCCATTCAATAACCTTTCAATCATTTTCTACCATTAAAATAGTTTCATTGTAGTTACTGTATTGGGTGATATACTATGTCCCCCCAAGTCCTCATATACTTTTAATGGGGCTGAATCTGGCGCATGTTATTGGTTTATTGTCTAGCTCCAGGACTGATGAAGTGAGTGCTGCACCTGCCCAGGGGCCGAACTGAGATACAGTGTAAGAGAGGTGGGTCTTCCCTTCTCTTGTGCTTCTGCTCTTCTGCTCTCTCTCACGTGTTCCCTCTCTCTCTCTCTCACCAGAGCTTTGCTGCTTGCAGCCGGCGTGAACAGCAGCCTCGCCATGCCATGCTGCCTTGTAGCCAACTAAGTATGGACTGAAACTCCCAAGAAACTGTAAGAAATAAACCTTTCCTTTCCTAATTTTTGGCATCAGGTATTTTATCTCAGCAATGAATAAAAAGTAACTAAGACAGTTACTAAGCTTTATCTTTGTCCATTTTAAAATCCCAATTTAATTTGCCTCTCATTCTTGCCCCAACCTGGTCGTGGGGACCTGGAGTCAGTGGTAAGTTGATGATACTGATTACCCCATGCCTGTGTCAATTTGGAGCTAGTAGATGGGAGTCCTCACCAGTAGGCAGGTACTCTTAGGGACAATAAACTTTGGGGGTGGCATGCTGACCTTTTAAATGACTGTCAACACTTCTTTAAAGTTTTTTTAATTTCATATAAGGTCCTCCAGAGAAATTTACAAAGAACCATCCCAAAGTGCCAAGTTACTCCAAGTCATTCTTTTCAGGTGACCTAGAGTAAACCTTGATCATTGTAAAAATAAATTCTCCCTGCAGAGGCATTCACTTTCACCAGTTTTTTGAACATGTGATATACAACCTCTAAGTGAGCATGCTCAGGAATGTGACTGCCTGTACATGTGATGATGAATCTTTCTTATGTGAATATGTATACATTTCTCCAATAAAAGTCCTTTGCTTTTTTTGTTTAGGGATACGTGGCTCTGAGAATTATCTCCCTGAACTTTCCTTACTTTGACAAGTAATAAGCCTTTTTTCACTCTTTCATCTCCTGGCTGTGCTATTGGTTTTGCACTCACCAAGGGGCAAAGCCATTGCACTTGGTTACAGGGGAAGCACTTGTTTGTGATTTTTGCTGCTTCTGATGGTTAAATATTTTCACCATTGTGGCTCTCAGGCTGCCAAGATTACCTCAGTCAACACAGAATTCGAAAAAGATGGGCACAATTAGCTCTTGCAGGCTGATAATAGCAGAAGAGCACTGCACTGTCTCTTTTCTTGGGCCTGGTATTGGGGTAGAGAGGACAAGAAGGTCAAAAACATTTCCACACTGAGCAACTATAGGGTGATAGAACTGAAGTCTCTCTGTCTTTTATTGATCACTGTCTGCAATCTAACTTGTGGCCCCCGTGTCCCGCTGGCAGGGATCACAACTTCAGACAGCTCCCCCAAGCAGTTACATTCACCCCATGGTATGGAGGCCCTTTTGTTGGTAACTTTGCACTGTCAAGTGAACCTCTTTGTCCTACTCTGAAGCCTGACAAGCCTCAAGACCCCAGTTTTCTCTGGCCTCCTGAGATGAAGTAACTCTGTGCCTAGAACAGGGGCCTGACGAGAGCAATGGTGGTTTTCTCTAGGTCTCTTCCCCCTGTTCACATAGACCAGCCCTGATCAGCAAATGTCCCTGTAAGGACACATGAACCTAACCTCATCTCTACCCCTGTTCACTACTCCCCCAAAAGATAGCTTCCCACTCTGTTCCTACAACCTTAGTTGAAATGTATTTCATGGCGGCAAGGATTAGCAAGTGCAGCTGGGAGCAGGCTTGCCTGATAGTGGGCAGTTTTCAGGACTTAAACCATGAAGTACTTTGAACCTTTTTTTCACTCCATGGGCTTTAGTCAAAATACTAAAAAACCAAAGCCAAAAAAAAAAAAAAAGGAACAGAATATATTATGAAATTTGTCATACTCTTCAGAACACACAAAAACCTTGACCTAAGTTACCTTATTGGATCTTCACAATCAGTAGTCTTTAAACTGGGATCCATATATCAATGGGGTCCCAGTGATTTTCTAAGGAGAAAATACTGAGAAAGAATTGTATGGGGCAATTTTTTGCCCTCACTTTCCCCCTGACCTTGTCCTATAACCAATCTGTTGAGAATGCCATCAGAGAAAGTGTCATGATAGTCTTCCTTCTCAGTGCTCCTGTTCCAATTGTCACTTCACAAGAGAAAGGAATGCCTCCCACCCATCCCACACCTTATATTTAATTATTTTTATAGATCGGTGTGTGTATCAGAAGGAGTCCAAGGCTCAACCTTGCTATTATAAAATGTCTTACAATCCTATCAACTTATTTTTGTGATGAAGAATACTCAAGGCCTAAATCCACAAACATGAAAATGAGAATGAAAAGACACTAGCCTGTTCCTTCCTATGTTAGTCACTTTCCTCATCACTGGGACCTGCAACGTAAAGGTGGAAAGGTTTATTTTGGTTCACATTTTAGAAGTTTCAGTCCTTGCACGGTTGGCAGCATGGTGGAAGGGTTGGGGCAGAAGAAAGCTGATTACCTCATGGTGGACTGGAAGAAAAGAAAACGTCAAGGGAGAAGGCAGATATTCCCTTCCAGTCATGCCCACAGTGACCTACCTCTTCTGCCAGATTGGATTCCCATCCCCAAACAGTAAGTCAGCCAGTCGCCTGTCAAAAGCCCACCTGTGCTTGCATGAGGTTTTGGCGGGGTATCTAGTTATAAACCAAACCACATCCCAACAACAAAAAAATTCTCCAAATGTACATATTTTTGTGACATTAAGGAAGATATTTCTAACAAATGAAATTTATTTGTTTCATTCTGTTATTTTATTAAAATATGTACTAGATGTTGTTTTGGTCATTTGTGTGCTGACAAATCTAATAATAATTCAAAAGGAATGTTTGTAATGAGCACTATGGTCACAGGGAATAAAATTTTTATATCTTAACTCACAGTCATATTTGTCTCAGGGAAATATGTGACACTTTTAGAGCAGCTGCCAACCATGCAAGGACTGAAACTTCAGCTGCCTGTCCTACACCTGTGCATGCTCCTCTGTGGGTCACAAGCAGACCTTTCCTTCCATCATACACCTTTACTTTCTCAACCAACTTGCAACCAGAGCATGTGATCTGTGTCTGGCCAGGAATTTCTGGAAAAAATTCTCCTCCCTAAGAAGGAAAAAAAAAGTTCCTTTTTCCTTCTTGCATTTTACAGGTGAGAATATGTGAGGCTTGGAACCACTGCAGCCACTTTATAAATATTAGGGAAAATCCAAGAGAACTGAAGGCAAAGGTAAGACAGGAGTTTGACAACACTGAGCTACTGAACGAACCATGGAAGCACCTCCCTCTATATTCCTTACTATGAAAAAAGACAAAGCTTTAATGTTTAAATTATTTCAAGTCAGGAATTATTTAGTTTTAAGCCAAAACAAATTCTGATATAGCTGCATGCTATATCCTTAGCCGTGCTAAAGATTTGGATCTAGCCGGGAGTAGTGGTGCAAGCCTTTAATCCCAGCACTCGGGAAGCTGAGGTAGGTGGAGCATTGTGAGTTCAAGGCCGGCTTGGGCTACAATGTGAGCAAGGCTGGCCTGAACTACATAGTGGGACCCTGCCTTGAAAAAAACAGGGCTGGGAGTTTGGCTCAGTGACTTAAGCACCTGTTTGGCAGGTGTGAGGTTGTGAGTTCGATCCCCAGTACCCTTGGATCTAAGGCACCGAGGGAGGCAGCACAGCATTTTTATGCAGCAGATGAGTCTCTTCTTGACAACCATTTGAGAATGGGTTGGAAAACAGGATGAAGAGAGGGACCAGTTACAATCATTTGTAACTATAACCCCAACCTTCAACTGTACAACTTTCACTACAATTATCTGTATTCTATAACAACGAAGGGGGTACTTCTTAATTTTGTACATACTAAGCATATTGTAGCAAACAGCCTGGTCTGTAGGTGGGTGGTCCTGGGCAAGTGCCGGGAGGCTGTGGGGCAGCTCTATAGCCCTCAACACGTGGCTTGCAAAATGGCTCCAGTCTTTGCCTTTACACAGGTAGAGGGAAGATGCAGGAAAGAAACCAGCCCTCACTTTCTATTACCTCTAAATCAATCACACAGCTGTAGAAGAGGGTGGAAATTTTAGTTTGGAGCTAGAAGCTATATGCCTAGCTAAAACTCAAACAGGAATATTACTGAAAGGAAGAAAGCAAAAATGGGTATTGAGGGAGATTTTAAGACTAACTATAAGTACAGCTTAAAGAATCTCTTGAGATATGGCATCAGATTTCCTTAAAATTAGTCTGTTATTTCAAGAGTAAATCAAATGGTGTTTTACTGAAAAATATGCATTTAAACACTTCTTTGTTATCTCATTACTATTATCACTGATTCCATGACACGCAGACTGACTTGGCTTCTGAATGCAAAGCAGATGTCAAGAAGAAGAAATAGCCCAGTGCAGACAGGCACCTGCAATAAGCAGCCACGAGGCTGAGGAATGTTAGCAGACCTTTCAATCTCTGTCAAACCGTAATGACAAGCTGGGGATATAGTTCAGTGGCAAGCACAAGGTCTTGAGTTTGATTACTGGCATTAAAAAACAAAAAAACAAAAAAACAAAGCCATAATGACATGACATAAAAGAGAAATGCTGAGAAAAGACACAACTTACCATGCAGGAAAAATAAATTTTCAACATATAATTAAATTTGAGAATGGTAACTGTGACCCATACAACTCTCTATCAGGCATTTTTCTTCGATCAGAATTCACTGATGTCCAAAGTGAAAGGCCACTTACCAGTGGCTTGAAAAATTCAAAAAAAAAAAAAAAAAAAAAAAACAGTTGGTCAGGAAATCCAGGCAGAGTGATGGCGTCTTATGAAAGAGGCATAGCTTTAATTTCTGTGCTCACCACTGCAAGAAACCATGACAACATCAAGGTAAAACTTGGAAAGAGCTGATAAGGAGGGTTGTAATAGCAGAATAATGCCATCCTTCCCAGTACAAATCAGTGATCTGTGGGGAAGCTACAAATCTGCTGGTGTCCAAATTTTAAGTAAATGATCTAATTTAATAGAGGAAGCAATCCTGGTGCTATTAAGCCCAATTTAATATTTATACCCAAGGGAGCAGAGGCACTAAGTAGTTCACTGTCTTTAAGTGGATATATTTGTGAGAGTTTTTTGTAAATTATAAATCATCATGCAAATGGTATAGAGATGTAGGAACATACATATTAATATCCACTAGTACTCCCCAGGAGTACTAGCAGTTTCCTCCACTTGCATGGTCTCTATGAGACATTATATTATAATGGTGTTTTATAAATGCTGAAGACCAATGCATATATGCTACGGTTTATACATTGTGTCAACCTGAGAAGTCTAGCAGCTTAATTAAGTAACTCAGCAGCTCTACATCCTGGGGTGTAGAGCACAGTTACCTGGTCATTGTTACAATTTGAGACGGTCAGAAGTTTAACTGGGAGACTCAGCAGGGAGCCAGGGGTCTTACTTTGTAAATATCCTCATCCTGTGCAAAGGAAGGCAAGGATGTTGGTGAATGCTACACTCACCCTGGAGGGGGGGTGTCCTGTGTACTATATAAGGGAGGAGAAGAGGCTTGCTCTTGCCCACCTTTTCATTCTGGCTGCTTTTGCTTGGCTGCTGCCTTGAAGTGTTGTTCCTGTACCATGCCATCCTGCCTTGGAGCCAGCTGATTGTGGACTGAAACCTCCAAAAACTGTAAGATAAATAAACCTTTCCTTCCCTAATTTTGGGTGTCAGGTGTTTTGTCTCAGCAATGAGTAAAAGTAACCAAAACAGAATTTGGTACTGGGAGTGGGGCTGTTGCTGTTACTATACCTGACTATGTGGTTCAAGAGCCTTTGGAAATGGCTTGTGGGAAGAGTTTGGAAATGTTCAGAGATGTCACCTGAATGCATAGAGCTGGAACAGCTTAGACTGTTCTGTAGAGGAGATTCTGGTCAGAGGTCAGGAAACCAAAGGCTGAAAGAAAGACTGCTGGTAAAGACCAGGCTCGGGAGGTTTCTGCTGGGAAAAAGGATTGCATTGGTTGTTGGACTCCACACCATGTGTGCTATGACTTGGCAGAAAGTTTGTCTGCATTTTGCTTGTGTCCAGAGACTTTGCCTGAGACTAAGATTAAGGACACTGGATTAATTAATCTGGCAGAGGAAATCTCAAGGCAGTGGAATGTTGAAGCAGTGGCATGGCTATTGTTGGGGGCTTTTAGCCAGATTTATGTTGGAGATCAAAAGCAAAGAGCCCAGCAGGATAATTTAAAACATGAGTTTGGCCAGAAAGCTGTGGACTGTAAAGAGAGAACCGAGATCTCCATTTCTGAGAAGGAACAGAATAAAAAAGATGGCCTAGAGGCATCCCAGGAAGAGGGAGGTGGTCCCCACACTTTGCAGCCTCAAAACTGCAAAAGTGAAAGACTTTGCTTGGAGGAGAAAGCCTCAGAGCACCATGTTCCAGAATGGCAGCAGTGGCCATGCCAGGTTCCAGAATGGAGACAATGTAGGGAATCTGTTCCTCAGAATCAGGGCCAGAGTGCCCAGCGATCCAGGCACTTGACTCCTACAGCCAAGAGAGAGGAGAGCCTGGCTACTGCTCCAGCTGGCAGCAGACCTTTGCATTATCCACATGGTGCAAGGGTTCTGAGACTAAAAAGGCTTCCACCTCGGTTTCAGAAAGCCTGGGAGGCCAGGCAGTGTGCCCCTGAGAGGGCAGGATGTGAAGCTATGAATGTGAAGCCAAAAGTGCAGTGGAGACCTCAGAAGTTTGGAAAAACCAGGAGCATGGATCATCTAAGGAAACCTGCAATGAGGGAGCAAAGCCAGTCCAAGAGAGAAGCTGTGGGAGCTAAAACCACCAGAAGTGCCATGGGGGTGGAACCACACAAGCCCTTTGGAGCTTACAATTTGCCACAGATTGTCTCAAATGGTTCACATGGAACTACAGGACTTAATGTTTGCCCTGCTAGATTTTGGTCTTGCTTTGGTTCTAATGCTTTGTATTCCCCTGTTTGTAACTTTTGGAATGGTAATGTTTACCTTGTGCCTTTATATGTTAGAAGTGTTTAACCTCGTTTTCATTTGTACAGGGGGTTATGGTTAAGAGTTTGCCATAGGTCTTGGAGGAGATTTGGAACTTGGACTTTTCAGCAGAGCTGAAACTGTTAGGACTTTGGCAACTCTTGCAGATGGACTAAATGGCTTTTGCATAAATGGATGTGCATCAGTCTTTGGGGGTCCAAGGAGAAAATGTTGTTTTGAATGTAATACAATGTTGATAGACTTAATGCTGGTTCTTAAGGATTGTTAAGATGTATTATAATGTTCAAGTTGCAAAATGTTAAGAATAAGCATGCCTTGTATCTGGAGACTGATTTAAGGAAATGTATCTGTTTGCCAAGTTGACAAGGGGTGGATTGCTATGGTTTATACATTGTGTCAACTTGAGAAGTCTAGCAGCTTAATTAAGTAGCTCAGCAGCTCTACACCCTGGGGTGTAGAGCACAGTTACCTGGTCATTGTTACAATTTGAGAAGGTCAGAAGTTTAACTGGGAGACTCAGCAGGGAGCCAGGGGGTCTTACTTTGTAAATATCCTCATCCTGTGCAAAGGAAGGTAAGGATGTTTGTGAATGCTACACCCACCCTGGGGGGGTCCTGTGTACTATATAGTCCTGTGTACTATATAAAGGAGGAGAAAAAGCTTGCTCTTGCCCCCCCTTTTTATTCTGGCTGCTTTTGCTTGGCTGCTGTCTTGAAGTGTTGTTCCTGTGCCATGCCATCCTGCTTTGGAGCCAGCTGATTGTGGACTGAAACCTCCAAAGACTGTAAGATAAATAAACCTTTCCTTCCCTAATTTTGGGTGTCAGGTGTTTTGTCTCAGCAAGGAGTAAAAAGTAACCAAAACAATATATAACAAGTGGCAGTGTTTCACAAATTTGTAATTGATAAAGGCAGTATATCCTATATCCAACCTCTGTACCCAGATCTGCTGGTCAGAGACACTGTGCAGGAAAATACCACAAGTACCAACAGACACCAATGCTCATAAAGCAAGGACTCAGATCCTGATGAAAACTGGAATCTCTCATCATCTGGGTAAATGAGACTTAAAACTAGCCTAAGAAATTATTATTTATTCCTTTATGTGCTCTGATGGGTCAGGGGAAAAGATAGTAAGGTTTTCCTTCTCTGTTTAGTGAGGTGTTACATATTCTCCCAAATTTAAACAATTAATAAGACATTTAGCATCTTCTAAACCTTTGAGGTCAAAAACAAATTGAACAGTGCAAGATTATCAAGTTTGACAGTATACAAACTACTATTCTTTCCATGTACAATCCAGGGCCTCCTCTCCCCAAATGTCAAAGCTGTGAAATAAAAAAAAGAGAGAGAAGGAAAAACTCCGTAGGAACTAAAGCACCTAAAGCACACTGTCACCAGGTTGTCACATAAGTGACAGAGATATTGAGATTTAAAAAAAAAAAAAAGAGCACAGGTTCAAAGCATCAATGTAAACAGCCTTTCCTACAAGAACAATTACATTAAAATCTCCAAGTAGCCAAAGAAAAAAATCAAGCCCAGTCAGCAATCTATTTATGTCAAGCAGTAATAACCACAATCTAACTTGGGTGCCACTAAGACCACAAACCATCTCACGGAGTTTGCACTGACAGCACTTGACCCTGAACTCTATAGTGCTTCACTGTTGCACTCCTTGTTTTCAAGGACTCCACAAAGGCATTTCCCTTGGGAAGCTGACAGAATCCAGCTTGTCCCTTCACATTGCCCAAGAACATGAGGTCTAAGCACTTTCCAGGTGCAGTTGCCTGGACCCAGCAACTCCTCCAGGATGTTGGCTCCTGGAGCATCCAGAGTGAAACACAGCCCAGACAGTGCCTTGGTTTTAGCCCAGGAGGACCCATTTTAGGCTTCTCACATATGGAACTATAAGATAATAAAGTTATGTGTTTTAAGCCACTATATCTATAATAATTTGTTACAATAGAAATGGGAAACTTATAGTCCACATACCACCTCTTCTTTCCTTTGTGCCCTGTGACCTTCCCATCCCTGAGAACGTGTGAGCTTCTCACCAACAGGATGGGAGGTATATTAGTCACCTTTCCCATTACCAGGACAAAATACCCAACACCTACGACTCAAGCAAATCCACCTCAGTCTCTGATTGGGACTATAGGCATGTGCCACCATACCCAGATCTTGATATAAATGCTTAATGCAAAAAAATATAACTCAATCATGGTGGTGGGCACCTGTAATTTCAGCATTCTGGGAGGCTGAAGTTGAAGGATTGCAAATTCAAACCAAAGTTAAACAACTTAGCAACTTAGTGAAAATCTGTCTCAAAATAAAAAATGGGCTAAGGATGTACTCAGTGTGAAGGCCCTATACCCAATCTCGATTACCGCAGAAAATAAAAATAAGTACATATATCCTTCTTTAAAATAATGAAACAACTCATTCTCTTCCTCTATACCCAAAGGTCAACTTACTAAGGAACTCCTAGAAGCATTCCCATGGAAAACAGAAGCAAAATATCAGTACTGTCCACTACCCCTTCAATTATTTAACTTAGTTCTGAGGTACTAGTCAATGCAATTAACCATTAGAAGGAAGCAAAAAGCATAAAATTCGGAAAGGACAAGATAAAATTGTAGTTATTTTTAGGTTACAAAGTTGTTCACATAAACTAAGAGAACCAAATGAAAAACTATTGCAAAAAAAAAAAAAAGAATTCAGTAAGGTGGCTGGTTGCAATTTTAATGTATAGAAGTCAATAACCTTCAAGGACACCATCAAAGAATACTTATGAAGGTAGAAGAAATGACTGTACAATGGCAGCCATAAAAAATTCCTAGGAATAAGCATGACAAAAAATTTACAAGATATATAGATATAATGAAAATCTAAATCACTTTTTAAGTCAGGAACAATTCTGATTCAAAAATTGTTTTCTACAGACATGCTTACACAAATGAGAAATAATCTATGTATTAACGTATTGTTTATACTAGGAAAAATCAGAACAAAAAAGAAAACTTGGAGAAACAGAAAAGTCTACTATGATTGTAGAGAAGAAGACTTTGCATTACACAGAGAGTAACAGGTCTCCCTAAATTGGTCCATAAATTTAACATTGCTCCAAGCAAATACCAACAGGATATTTTTAGTGGACAAATTAACTGGAAAACAAGAATAGCCAGGAAAATAATGAGGGTGAATTGTCCTCTCTAGACATTTAAATATGAAGCTATTTAACAATGTAGCACTAGCACATAAAAATGATTAAATCAAAAAGACTAAAATATATTCAGGTATACACAGGAAATTAGCACATAATAATAAAGATGGAGTTTCAAATAAATGTGAAAGAGATGATATTGAATTAACTGAAGGGTTATGTGGAAAAAAAAAAACAGACTTGGAGCCATACATCATATCTTACACCAAAATAAACTCCAAGTGGCTCGAATACATAAATATAAAAACTAAAAACCATAGTCAGAGGAAATCACAGAAGAATTTTTTTATAACCCCAGAGCACAGAAGACCCCAGTATGGCACAAAAGCCCAAAACCAAAAAGAAAAAGCAAATAAATTTTATTACATAAAACTTAAGATTTTAAGTTTTTAATATAAGAACGACCACAAACAAAATCTAGTCTGAATGACAAACGTTAGGGAAGTGTTATGTGTAATCCATGTCTCAAAAAAAGGGCTAATTTTCCTCATACCCAAAGAGCATGTACGAATCCATAACAAAAACCAAGAGAGCAAAGAAAAGTAAGCAGCACACAGATAAGAAAAACAACGAAATGTGAAATAAGAAAAACAATGAATTGCAGATGAAATTAATGTTGCTAATCAGCTGACCCGAAAGTTGCTATGAGCCCAATCTAATCACGAGGGGTTTTGAAAGAAAAGAAGAAGAAAAAGAAATCAGCAATGGAAGCAGGGTCAGAAAGAGGCATTCATAATGAAAAAAAATGCTCATTGTAAATCACACTTAGATCCCATATTTTGTCCATCAGACTGAGAGATCAAAAGTTTTAAGACTGACTTTGTTGGCAAGAATGAAAAGAAGCACCACTACCCACTGCAGCTTAGAACACACCAGTGCAATCTCCATGGATGCCAGCTTAGCGATATCAGATGAAAGTCGTATGTTCCCTCTACATATCTAATCAAATTCAAAGAATTTATCCCTGAGGCGATCTCATATCATTTCTCACTTATGGGAAAGAATGTGTGCACTGAAGCACTGTTTATATAGGGAAACCGACAATGAACCAAATATCCATTAAAGTTAAATGAATTTTGACAATGGATTATTACGCCACTGAAAATGAAGTATAAGGAAGATTTTTATGATGAGGGACAATTCTTGATATATATTATTAAAAGAGGAGTAGAATGATGTCAGTACTGTTTGCATTTGTTGTTTTAAAAGAAGACCATAACACATATACCTCTAGGGTAAAAATTTGTGCAAATAAATAGAACTACAAATAGACATGATCATTCACATAAATAGAATTGTATCACAAGAATTCAGTGCTATTGGTTACTCCAGGTATAGAACTGGATGTTGGGAACACAGGTATTTTCAATATGTGTTCTTTTGTGCCTTTTTAATTTCACAACCATATAAATATAATACATTTCCTAAAATTAAAATATAAATTAAAGACTGTACTTTAAAAAAGAATGTATCATGTGGGATTTTACTATTTTTGAGTTCTCAAAAACCTTGTTAACTCCTCTGCTCATAGGTCACCTAAGTCCACACTTTTGCTTTCTCACAGTCAACCTTTCAGCAAGTTTTGGGGAGCATTGTGTAGCACAAAGCAATAGTCTGCACATCAGTGTCTCAGATTTTAGTCTTATTTCAGAATTGGGGCATCTCATTCATACATAGCCATTTTCCTTGTATTCTCAGCACAGATGAATTTACTGAGAAAGGCCTACTTTCTTTGCCTGGCAACATGTTCACAAAATGATGTATTTTGATAAATTTACAAAACAAAGATATTTTAATCACAAATTGTCGACACTTTCAACTCCAGTGTCCCGTGCATTCATTTCCTTTGATTGGAATGTAGAACATGTGTAGGTACTTTGGGGACTCCAGTCAACAGGAGTCAAGCTATGAGTCACACTTGAACTAGTGTGTTCTTTTGCAATCCCTTCCGTGCACAGTTAAGTTGTTGCTGGTGCCCAGTGCTAAGAATGGCTTCCAGGAAAGCCCCCTCAACCAGCACTGGGGCACTCAGTTTCCTATCTGAATACACAGGGCAAGGCCATGCTGGTAACTGAAGGCACATGCATCACAAATACTTGGATGGTAGAGTAGAAACAAGATTTGAAATGTTGCAAACTAGATCCTTCCAGTTCCTAAATATGTAAGCAGAGATTTCAGTTTCATTAAAGGCAAATAAAATCGGAGGCTACAATTCAGATATACCCACTGCCAAGGGCCCATAACCATGTAATCAAAACTTAAGTCATAGTGATTGCCTTAAATGTCTCTAATCATAAACATCAAATGTAAGCTTTACCTCCATGTCAGCACAATTCAGTGAAATTAAAACAGTCTGCTAGAGACAAATCAATTTAAATGACTCTGCTTGCCCTAAAAAAAGTTAACGTATACCATCCAGACATACAAAATAGTCAGAAAACATCTCCTCTGTGCTATACAACTGTGCCCTAACTTGTGCATTCGAGGCAAGCCCTCCACCACTGAGCTACATCACAAGTCCCAACCGAAATTCATCTTTTTTGTGATGACAATAAAACTTTAATTTTTTTTCCCGACTTGACCTGATTTTACTTTTGACAGTTCTCATAGAGCCAAAACAAAATTTCTCTAATTATAAGCGTATCATACATATCATCCTTTCCTTTCCTATGAGAATTACATAAAATAGACTTTACAAGAATTTCCATGTCTGTAACATACAGACCTACTGGTTGTAATATAAAACACAATTTGTACTTCAGGATGTAATGTCACATATTGTATGTATCCTCACTACCGATTTTAAAATGTAGGGGTTTTTTTGGTCAACCACAATAGAAGAAAATCTGAACTATCTTTATAGACCCTTTACCAAAAAATAATATTATAAAATCATTGTTATATATTAAAAAAAAAAAAGTGGTCAGGGACCAGGATGTACCTCGAAGGTAGAGTATCTGTTTAGCATTTCCCAGGCCCTGGGATCCATGCCCAGTGTAAAACAATTAAATATAAAAATAGATAAGTTAAAAGTAAAGAAAAAAATTTAAAAGATCAGAAAGTATACCACATAAAACTGTAAGGAAAAAGTATTACAGAAGTGTTTCAGATATTTAGTTCAATAAAATACAGTATTACATTGTTTTTCTGGGTTTTGTGGATTTTGTCCTACTTGTCACATATTCCTCAACTGTAACTTGCTGTGATTTTTTTTCCCCAAGGTATTCATTTTCTTACCCAATTGTTTTAATATCATCTTTTTCCTAAAAGCACCACACACGCATGCACACACACAGATTATGTGAACTACAGGTCCACACCACCTATTAATTTAAAATTGGAACTGTCAGTGTCCTGTGTGAAGATTAGAACTAGCTGCACAGGGTGATTCCCTTTCTTATGCTAAAGATTGACATCCAAATCAGTCCAGTAACTTGAGCCAGAGACAGTGCTGGAAACAAAGCCTGAGTCTCTAAATCCCCTATTAACTCTCCTTTAAACCTTTGTCTCTTCAGGGCTTGGAAAACAAAAATAGGTTTCCCCCAAAATCTCCCTAATTCTCTGTCTGCTAATCCTCAAGTGCTGTCATTCTCCCAACATGCTCCAGGCGCCAGTGAACTTCTCATTCCACATCTTAAAAGCGGAGAATTAATTACCAGACTTAATTCACTCGGCAATAGAACGTTCACTGTGACATACTTTGCAGTTTCATCTGGAGGACTTGGAAGTAGCCCAGCATTTGCCAAGCAGCCCTGAATTCTCAAGCATGCTGCTGTACTGCTTTCAATTTTATTATGTGGGAAGCTTTTTCCACCCCTTGGCTGGATGCAAAATCCAATCTGTCTCAGCAGGACTTGCACCAGTAGATTTTGCTCAACTACTGGAGGTTTGGTTTTTAGCTGTGACCTGAACTCTATAAGAAAACCTCTACAGACAGTAACAGTAAAGTGACTGTTGTCTTTTTTTTTTTTTTTTTTTTTTTTTTTTTTTTTTTTTTTTTTTTTTTTTTTTTTTGTGCATTTGAGAAAAACTTTCCCCTTCTATCTATCCCTGGTCACTAAGCAAATGCACAATTCCATTTCCCTTTCCACTGAAACCTGTTCTAGCCTTTGTAGCTGATGATCAGCTGCGGCCTTCTTGGTTTGCAAGGTAACTCATGGGAAGCTATGCTTTCCCTGGGCTGCACCCAGACGATGACTGGACACTGTGGAGCTTTAGAGCGACCCATTTCTGCTCAGGGGAGGATACTCTAAGGGGCAATCTTTGCTCTGGGGCTCCCCTTTTCTTGGCCAAGACTTTCGCTCAGCTATACCAAATTCTCAATCTCTTCCTACTTGCTCTCCCTCCTGCTGGATGTCCCTCTGCCAGGTGTCAAACCAGCATCACAGTCAGAGGGCCCTCTGTGCCCCTTCCTGCTCCATCTCCCTTACTCCTCAGGGGAATCTGCCAGACAAATCCCTACATTTTCAATTCATCTTAGCTACTGCTTTTCAGCAGGCACAAACTGATATGCTACCCTAGAACACTAGAATCATGTGAACACAAGGGGCAATATTAAAGCTATTGTTTTTGCAATAGAAGAAGGAAAATAAGATTCACAGGGAATCCACGAGGCACCACATATTGCAAGGCATTTTAAAATACACTGTCTTATTTAATTCATGCAGGTAAGCATTAGTAACCCTAGACCCTCAAAAGTGTAAGTGAAATTCCAATGGATGCTCTTGCTGTTCACAGAGCTGCCAGCCCAGCTTAGCTTTCTACTGAAATTCTAGATTTGGAGTCAACAAGCGTAACACCCAGTTTTTGTGAGCTTGGGAGAAAAATTCATTATGTTGTGGTAGAATGAAAGGAAAACTATTGCCATTAGTGATTTCATATCCTTCCTTCACTCCAGACCCTTTCCGGCAGGAAATCAGCCAGAGGGCCTTCTCCTCTTGTTTTCTGAATATTTTCTGCCTACATCCAGACTAAGTCTGAATCTACTTTGGGGAGTCTCAGGATTTTTGTTTTTTTTTTTTTACTTCAGCTACAAATCTGACAGCAAACACTATATGGTGGCTATAGAAATTCATGGAATGGCAAAAGTAGTGTTTTTACCTCTTTAGCCTTTTATTATAATAAAAACTATAATCAAAATATTAAAAATATGCCTTAAAAGACTGGATATATTAATTATAACACTAACTGCTAGAACAGACCTTAACATCTCAGTGGTTTAACCCAATAGAAGCTTGGTTTTTGCTTGTATGAAATCCCATTATTATAGAGAGCTAGGTTAGGCAGATATATTATAGGCAATCAGACAGGCCTAGGGCCTCAAAGGGAGTCAGTGCAGAGGATAAGAACACATTTCAACTGTGGCCAGAGACGCATCTGTTGGAGGCCAGGCCTCAAGAAAAAGCAGTAATGGCCAAGCCTATATACCTCCTCAGGGGATAGGATAATTGGTACCACCTGATCCAATAAAGTCTACATAGACACCAGTCATCCCAGTGGGTGATTAAGACACCCCTCCCCCCAATCCATCCCTTCTAAAGCAGGTCTTTGTTCTTTGTATGTATGCTTGCTACATGACTTGTTTCTCTATTGTGTCAATATTATCTAACTGGCTATACCTGTAATATTATTGGTTGACCATAGTTTTGACCCACGTTGTACCTACATTATGATTTTGCTCCATAAAACTCCCTTTGAGAAGCGGGCTCATTGGCAACCCACTTTCAGAGCCATCCTGTCTTTCAAGCGCTGTCAATCTCAATAAAACTTTTTCTACTCTTAGTCTTCATTGTTCCTTAGAATTCATGCTTTGATTTTGAAGAACACAAATTTTGTGTATCTGACATCTAGCAGGTTGGGAGTTACATTATTTCCATATTATCAGCATGGTAGTGGTGGCAAAATGGATAGTGAGGCCCTAGACCACATGCAGTCATTTGTGAATCCAAGTTGCCAGAGCCCTGCCATCTTCAATAGTTAGCATTCCCAAGGTTGCCTTGCGTGTTGAAATCTAAGTCATATAAGAAAATGTATAAAGCAGCATGTTTGCTTCTATATCAATTCTCACATGGCAACCATTAACAAAGACCATCAAGCAACTGCACTTAGATGCAAGGAAGGCTAGAAAATGTGTTCTCAGCTTGAAAAGAATGGGACACAATGTGCAAGGGGCACCAGTCACCTCTGCCACATCGACCATTGCCATGAAGGATGATACCATCTTGGTTTGCCTACCACTCTCCAGATTGGGCACTGAAAGTTATATGTTTCAAAAAAACCCCGAGTCCTAGACAAACTGGGACAGTTGTTTTCCTATGAACTGTAAGTGAACTAACAATTAAAAATAGTAGCAACTTTAAAAGTGTACAAGATCATTCTTACGTGAAACCAAGAGTTTTACAATGGTGCAAAACTCTGAGGAAGCTACTAACAGTGTATTTTTAACCAATTTTTTTAAAAGATGGACCTTTCACTAACAGCTAAATTGCAAAAGTTTAAGAATCCATGAAAATATTGACCAGAAAGTAAAAGAGTCAAAGTTGGCTAAAAGCAAATTGAAAATAAAACATAACAAAGACAATAAAATCTAAAACTACCTAAAATCTTCCATAATCCAAAAAGTAAGCAAAAACACTTAATAACACAAAAAATTGGAGCAATGCCCATCTGATAATATAAAAACACCAGTGGGCTGGGGATATAGCTCAATGGCACAGCACCTGCCTGGCAAGCGCGTGGTCAATTCCGGGTGCAAAAAATAAATGAATAAATAAAAATACATATACCAGAATCTAGAAAATTCATATTCATGCTCATCAGTTCACCATTTTGGCCAATGTATTATTTCTAACTATAGTGTTTCAGCCAGTATTCTCACTCATTTGTTTCACACTACTTCACCTTCCCCCTGTTGTGTTAATTGGAGGGTGGACCCTGATTCTTTAAGAAGCTCCCAAAAACCAACCCATTCACAGGGTAATTCCTGCTTCACTTCATCAGTTCATTATAGTTTTGACATCTGTATGCGCCTTTGCCTCAAAACCTCCTGTTCTCCTTGCCTGCTTTATACTGCTCTAAGCATAAAGTCAAAGTGTTTCCTCTGGGTATACTCCCTTCCTCGAGCCCCCATAATCTCCCATCCCAAAGAACAATTTCAAACAAAGGAAAAGATAAAATCTGGGAAGACCTATTTCCCACATCCTTTCCAGAAGGAAATGGTGTTTCATTGATTATTCCCCATGCACATATCAGAGTTAAATTCTTCTTTCCATCTGCTTACATCACACTTCCCCCTGGCTTCTTCTGAGTGCTGCTGAGAACTCTGATTTCTCCTTTGCTAGTCAGTGAATTTCTCGAGGAATTCTTTAGAAGTTCCACTACCTTACTCCTCTTTGGAACTCCAAAAGATGCACTGCGTTGCTGTGAAGTTTGCCTTGAAAATGTTAAATGAGGAATGGACCCACAAACTTCAGTCTCATGATAAAGTTAAACTCTCTAGGGTGATTGAAAAGTTATAGCATTTGCATTTAAACAATTTGGCAATATCTGTGAGAAATTTGAGCTCTAGAGGGCTACACGGACAAATCAATAAGTTCTGGCTTGCGGCTTTAGCTGTTGGGAGCCATAAAAGTTTCATTCTGGCCCATGTCTTTCAGTTTTCAGAGCACTGACTCCAGCTAAATTTCTTGGGCATTAGGGTTCATTTGTTTAGGTCATTGCTGATTTAAAGAAAATGAGTAGGGCTGAACTGGCTTTTCACAGCTGTGAATCCCCAGGGTGCTGAAATAATAGTGCCATGTGCTAATCCAATCTGTGCTTTTCCTGGGGGCTGTCGTTACTGTAAAATGAGGTGAACTTGGTAGATGAAAAGCTTTAAAGAGGCTGCAACACTGAGAAGTTAGGAGAAATGTAAAATCATGTCTAGGGTATAATAAATGGTTGTTATCCAAAAAAAAGAGTGTCCTCAGGGACCAGGAGCTGTATCACTACACCCACTATATATACTACTGTATAGACACATATACATATAAAATATATATACTATGGTCTCTGTATTTGTGTTATATATACACATGCACACATATATGTATACCATACTCCCTATACACACACCAGTTTAAATACTATATATACCATATGTATATACATGTTATAATTAATTACAACAGCCACTACAATAGCTACTCCCTGCTACACTATCGCTCTGTCCAGTGTTTAGCTCCCTTGCTCCCACTGCACTGGACTCTGTCATACTGGCACCCAAGTCAAAGTTTATGGAGAGGCCGCCTTTTTATAGCTCATCTGCCATTATGGGAGAGAAGTGCCTGTGATAATATCAAATGTCATAGTGACTGCTGGTGTATCCATGACAAGCCCTCTTTGTGTAGCAATGAATATCACTGATATAGGCTCACTTATATCGCCCTAAATTCATATGCTAAGGCCCTAACTCCTGGAATCTCAGATTGTAACTCATTTGTAGACAGAGCCTTTGAAGAGATGATGAAGATAAAATGGGGTCACATGGTTGCATTCAATTCCAGTATGGCTAGTATCTTCGTAAGGGAGAGGATAAAAACATACACAGAAGAATGACCATGTGAGGACATCGGAAGAAGACAGTCATCTACAAGCCAAAAGGAAAAGCCTCAGAGGACACCAGTCCTATCAACCTCTCCAGCCTCTGGAAGTGTAAAACACAATACTTTCCTGCTGTTTAAACCACTAGGTTGTGGCACCTTGGTATGACAGCTTGAGGAGACTAATGCACTCATGCAACACAACAGAGAACAGAACTCTCTCAGACCTCTACTTTGCAGCAACTTTCCACTGCCCTGACCTACAATGATCTCCACTCAGCCGAGGGATACTCAGCTGCTCTACCTTGGACCAGCTAATCTGCCCGGGTAGATAATCCAGACCAGTTAATCTTCCGTACCTGGTAGCCCACTTCTGTACAGTGACCAAATATTAAGAGGTAGGGGTTGACTGGGGCTCTTTAATCCATGCTGACTGCCCGTCTCTGTGTATAGAGGGCACAGAAGGTTAAAAAGTATTAAGAACTTTAGCCATGAACTTGACTCATGCTCACTGTTACTGGCAAAGCAGGTTTCCCGGGTTACAGACTTGATACCCAATCCTATCCTCAAACATAATACTCGCTTTCATCCCTGCGTTCTGGAACTAACTCATGGATATGAACGTTTTCAAAAAGAAAAACTTGTCATAAGACTGGTCAGCTGTCTGATTTCTAGGCCTTCTGGGGGGATCAATCAACAATTATTTATCAGTTTTTCCTGGCACTGTGGGAACTTCAAAGAAATATTGCACTTTGTTCCTACACTCAAAGCAATGACTGTGGAATTGGGACAAATGTAATTTAAGATCTTCAAAAGTTAAACTTTAAAAAAAGACCTGAGTAACTAAGCAAATACCAGAACCAATTCCTGATCCTGTCGCTAGTTAGCCATATGATCTTAGTTCGACCTCTGGGTGTCAGGGGCCTTCTGTGTCAAATAGGAGTAAAAGAAACTTCTTCACTGGGTTACTGTGAAAATAAAAACAGTCCAAATAAGTACCCCACTAAGTACCCAGCACCCAATAGGTACTTATTTTTTAAAACAGGAAACCAACAAGTGCAGGCCATGCAAACAACAGGAATTCTAGAAATCGGGAGCCCATAAAGGGAGGTGCCTTCATCAGCTTTCTGTCACTATCACAAAATACCTGAGATAATTAACTTATACAGACAAAAGGTTTGTTTTGATTCATAGCATTAGACATTCTAGTCTATGGATGGGCAGACCCATTGCTCTTAGTCTTCCAGTGTGGGTGCTGGATGGCATTGGCAAGGAGCACATAGAAGAACAATCTGGTTTTCCCATGGCCAGGAAGCAAAAAGAAGAAAGGGTCAGGATCCTACAATCCTCTTCAAGGGCAAACTCCCAATAACCTAAGAACCTTCCACTAAGCTTCACCCCCTAAAGGTTCCACCACCTCCCAACTGCACCACGCTGAGGACGAAATCTTCCTCACATGGGCCTTTGGGAGACATTCAATATCCAAGCTAGAGCAGGCATTGTTCAAGATGGCAATAGCTACTGTTGGTGGGGAATTTTACTAAGAGCTTTCTGCCTGTCATCTCCCTTGACCCTCACAGCAACCTTCAGGGGTAGATCTGTAACACCCTCATTTTACAAGTGAGGAATTAGAAGCTTACAGAAGAAGATAAGAAGTCATCCAACATACACAGCCAGCAAGAGAGATCAGCAACCCAGCCTGACTCCAAAGTTCATGCCTTTAACCTCTACACCCAGTTGGACATTCCACAAATTTGGACTGAGGTCAGTAGCATTGCTGTGAGAGTACAACACCCACCCCTGTCACGTGAAGGAGGGGCAGCATAGCTCAAGGTCAGAACTTGGATCTTCAGCCCTTTGGAGCAGTATTAAATGATGGCTACCAGTGTCTGGGAGGGGCTCTGGTACTATGCTTTTCAACAACCACATAAAAAGGGCATAACTAGTTTTCCTCCATGTGGGCACATTTGCTAAGGCCGATCCCAAGAAGAGGTTAATGTATTTTAGAGGCTGGTAGACCAATCAACCAAGAGTGTGAAGTAAAATGGATTATCATGGAGGAGACAGAGACTGACATACCTTGCTGCAAGGCAAAATGAATCACAGCCATATCTCATTTAAGGCAAAAGAAAAGTAATGAAAACCTAGACCGCTGTGACAAACTCCTTAAACATTTAGAGGCTTGATTGTGTGCTAGTCAAAATAATTTTGCACTATTTTTAAACACCGTTGAAATGAAAACTAAATTAATATGGACTCAGATTTGAAGGGGGAAAAAAAGACACCAAAATCCATAATAAAATGACAGCCTGATTAATGTAACTGAACAGAGGAAGGAAACCATAGAAACAGATTGGAAATCATGTGGATTTCATTCATATGAGGGAGAAAGCAATTGAAATATTCTTGTGCAAATTAATTGAATGTATAATGCACCCAAAATGCATATTATTCCTAGCTTTCTGCTGAGTCCAGGAGAGGACTAATACTGCCCCTTGACCAATAAGAATTTCTAAAATGCATTCTGAAAAGTATCTTAGAAATAAGAACAAGATGATATGCATGCAAATGGATCATTGTCACCAGAGCTTACAGGTTACTCAAATTCAGATCCTACCAGAGTTTAGTCACATTCACTGAAGGGAGAATGGAAAAATCAGGCCCACCCTGGCTTCTTCGTTCTGCTACTGTTCCCCTCCCCTACTCCAGTACGGGCATGCTTACATCATACCTTGGAATATCCAGGCTCCATGGAATGCTAAAGTCTAGCACACTAAGCCCATGTCAGCACAGGTGAGCAAGAAATTGTCCTGGAAAAGCATATTATTAATTCATAAAATTTTGGTTACAAAAAAACAAAAGCCCACTCAATGAGAAAAATGGAATTTTTTGGAAGGACAGAGAATTCTAAGGAGAGTTAAATAACTTGGTTTCAGAAAAGAACATTATGATAGCTCGAGGCCCATAGCATCACAGGAGACCCAGGGGAGCTCAGCACTCATTCTCAACCTTTGGATATCTCTGTTCCAGTATCAAGAGAAAGAAGCTTGGAGGTGATCATGAGACAGATGTCCTCCCATAGCTCATAAGCTGGCCCAGGGCTCCTGTGTCCCTTGGTGTAATAGCTTTCCCAAAGTTGGGATAAAATACTTGCCCCGCACAATTTAAAAGAGAAGTTTATTTGGCTCATAGTTTCAGAAGATGCAGTCCATGGTCAGCTGACTCCAAGGCAGGAACATCATGGAAGAAGTGTGTGGTGATGTAAAGCTGCTAACTTCATGGCAGCGAGACCAGAGCAGGGGCACAGAGCCACAGCACCAGAGGTTATTCCTGCAGGAACCACCCAGACCCTCTCAGAAATATGCTTCACTAATCCCTTAGGTGACTCTGAAGCCAATCAAATTGACAAAGCAGCTTAGTTGTCACACATTGTACACACCTCTACCAGGGTCCCACCCCTCTGGATCTGGTCATGTGACAGAGAGAGGTTTGCAGCTGCCCCAATAGATTTCTACTAACAAGTAGAGGCTTGAGGTCAAAGCCAAGCACATCATATGTATTTATGTCCTTGGTCATACAGGTTCTCTGCCTGGAGTGTGCCCTCACCCTCAATTCCAATCTTTCCCCACAGCTCCTGGGTGAAGCCTGGTCCTTACCCTCTAAGTCAGAACCAAGTGTTCTTCCTTGGGGTTCCCAGGAAGCTTCTGTCCCAGTCTACCAGCAAGCGTTGTCCTTCGTCAGCCATCTCTGCAGCATGGTATCTTGGAGACTGTCTCTCAAAGCCATCCCTCATTCTGTTTTTTCCCCATGATTTACCTCACCTGTAGTCTGACAAGGCCACTCTACTGCCCAGGTCCTTCTGGGATAGGACACTCATTCCCTGTAAGGAAACAGGACCCCTCACTAACCCACCCTCTGTCTTTTCTAATTGCCTCTCTGCCAGGGAAACTTTTCCTTCCTGATACTGCCCTACTGGCATTAGGTGGCCCTGCCCCTGCTCCTTGCTCTTCCCATAGGGCCTCAATCATAACTCTCACAGTACATTCAGCAATATTAGAAATGCCACACATGTGCTACCTCCTCACCCTCAAACTCAAAGGGACACACAATATCTTGATTTTTTTCAATCTCTGCAACCTACCATACTGCCTTAGTTCAAAACCCATGCTCAAAAAAACAGTATTTTTGTTGAATGAATTAATATATTGTTATATCTAAATATGAAGTGTACCCCAAATCTCATGTATTGAAGACAGAGTCCCCAGGGTGCAATTTTCAAAGGAGGGCCTAGAGACATGATTGGATCAGGACAGCACTAACCTCATCAATGGATTCATCCATTGATTAGTTCATAGCATAATGGACTGTTAGGAGGTGGAGACTATTTAGAAAATGTAGATCACAGAGGGTTGTGACTTTGAAGGGTATATCTTATTCCACAGGCCTAAAACCAATACAGTAAGCTGACCATGAACTGAAACCTCTAAAACTATGAGCCAAAATAAATCTGTCATCCTTTATGTTGATTTTCTCTGGTATTTTGTCACAGCAACAAGAGGCTAACACACAAATAGATGAGTGAATAATCACTTTTGTTATTGTTAACAAATTCTAGGTCTACTCCATAAAATTTCTAAAGCTGGGTGTGGGGGCACATTCCTATAATCACAGAACTCTGAGAGGTTGAGGCAGGAAAATTACAAGTTCAAGTCCAGCCTGGGCAATTTAGGAAGTTAGTGAAACCCTGGATCAAAATAAAAGAAACATTTTTTAAAGGGCTGGAATATAACTCAATGTGAAGTCCCTGGGTTCAATCCCTAATAGCACAAAAAAATCTAAGTTTCTGAGATCAGAGATGGTGCATAGGCAAGTTTATTTTCAGTTTACACATATGGAGAGAATGCCACATGCATAGTCCATTCCATCTCTGCATGATTCCCTTCCTAATGCCCCACAGCCCTGGAGCACTTGATCACATGAAACAACACATGGTTCTAAGATTCTGTGACTGGTTTTCATGTGTCCTTAAGGACTACATCTGTGCTGGAAGGCCTTTGGCTAATGCTGGTTACACACAACCTACACTCAAGTATTCACATTCCACTGCTATTCACCTGGTGATTTTTCCTACAGTCATGGTCATTGGTCCAGGAAATTGTTACCTCTTCAAGTGCTTGATCCCAGCTTACCTAGGAAGGTATTCACATCTTCCTTTATCACAAAGCAAGTAAGACCCCAGTCACAAAAGACAGGTGATTGGAGGTTAATTCTCACCAGCTGTGTGACCTTGGTCGGTATCCTCAACCTAGCTCTAGTGAATGGTCTTGTTTTCCTACCTTAATAGTAGTTGAGTTACTTTCTGTGTTGTTGTGTGCTGGCAATGCCTCCACTTTACTGTAGATGCCTAAGAAGACAGAGATGATCTGTATCATTTGTCCCATTGAATACCAGCATCTAGTACAGGACCTCCCTAGTACATGGGAGATGTTAAGTATTTATTAAATAAAATACAGAAAAAAAAGAAAGGAAGGGACAAAGAAAGTAAGAAAGGAGAGGGGAGGAATAAGAGGGAGAAAGAAACAGAGATGAAGAGAAAAAGAAACAGAGACAGAAGATAAACAAGAAGAACATTTCTCTTTCCTGTTTCATACCTACAAAAATGGGCAATCACATCTATCTCCCAGAATTAGGTTTTTAAAATAAGAACCAAATATCTCTGAGAGCTGTTATAGTAAGTCTTTCATAAGCATAAAAATCTAACTGAAAAAATGTATTTATAAAACTTCATTACTTACAAAGTATTTTCATATACCTTACAGAACCTTACAAAGATATTTACCATGCCTGTCTCCCCCTAAATGGGGAGCTTCTCCAGGTTAGGGGGATCTCCTTTCCCTAGGTATTCTGCACCATCTGTATGGTGTTCACCACATGGTACTTCCTGTCCTTGGGTATACTGGGGCCTATTGCATACCTGCCAGAAATCCACCTTGCATCTACTTTTCCCTGGTTCTCCAGTTCAGTTCTTGGTAGTCCTGGTTCTCCACTTCAGTTCTTTGCCTCCATTAATGAGATCCAATAAACACTGTGTTCTGACACACAGAGATACCACACTGGAAAAAACAAAACGTAAGAGGCCTAAAGGAATCAGAATGGTGTGGCTGTTGTGTTAGAAAACTGCCAGGACTGGTAGGCCCACCTGTCACTTTGCAGAAATTTTCATCCGAACTCAGACATCCTCCCTCTTAAGTACATTGTGTAGTCAAAATTGGAGGGCTTAGGTAGCCTCACTTATCCAGACATTTGGAAGCAGAGGGTCCTGTGGTTAACTCCAGAGCTGAACTGAGGCTAGACCCCCAGTGCTGTAGCCAGGTTCATTCCTAATGGATGAAGAATTCTAGTGCTGTACTTTCCTTTGAACTTACCTTCCTATCAATGGCAGGTTTTGTCCTTGTCCCAACCACCCCACTTTCACAATAACTGCTAGCAGGGTTAACTGGTCCCCTGGGGGCCTCACAGGCATGGGGAAGAACCCAGAAGCGTTAGAAGCTGAGATTCACCAGTCTGAGACAAGGGACCATACGTTGCTGTGATCATTAATTTTGTAAACTTGGCTTGATCATGCTGTACCCAGACATTGCAAAACATTATCGTGTGAGTAACTGGGAAGGCGTTTACAGATGAGATGAGCATCCAAGCTGGTAGACTTCATAAAGCAGAGTGTACTCCCAAATGCGAATGGGATGCGTTCCATCATTCAAAGGTCTGAACAGAATAAAAAGCTGAGTAATAGAAAACTTTTGCCTGATTGTCATGATCTCAAAGTGGGAAAAGGACATGGCCTTTTCCCTGCCCCCTTTCTCTTTCTCTGAAGAACACTGATTAATACACTTGCCAAGGAGAACATAGTCCAAACTTCAGACAATAGGCTTAGGCTGTCCATCATTTTTGCACCCTCCTGTGGGTGCCAACGCACCCTACTGTCACTAGAGTCAGTGCCAGAGCACAGACACATAAGCTGCCTCACACACACACACACACACACACACACACACACACATCCATGTCCTGCCACTTTAAACCACCTGGCACCAATATTCATTCCAGATAAAAAAATTTTTTTGAAAAAACCAACAAATTAGTATATGCAGGGACTAGTGGGTATTTTGGGGTTTCTTCTTTATAATTTTCTATTTTATTAAAATATTTCTGCAATAAAATGACCACATGGAGCATTTGCCTGACAGAATTGTTCTGACCATTAAATTAGATAATACTTACAAAAGACTTTGCATAATAGCTCTTAATAAAATTTGACCCTCACTTTTTAAATCTAACTAAAAATAATAATACATGTCTATACAACCTCATGATTTACAAAGTACTTTCATATACTTCACTCCATTTGGACACTGACAACTTGAGATGAACTTATTATTTATTATTCTTGTTTCACAGATTAGGAAACTGATGCTTAATGACATCAAAAACATGAGGCTCAGACCATTCAGTGAGTAGCAAAATGGCAGAACCAGGACTAAGCTATGGGGCTATTAGTTTAACCCTTCTCACTGACTCACTGGGCTGTGGTTTAAAAAAAAAAAAATTCTGCTCACAGGACCATGGCTCCTGTCCCTTTGGTGGCACTGCAGCCTACATCTGCACCTTTATAAAAAAGAAATCCAGCATTGCCTGGCACTTGTCCCTTACTCAGAGCTCCCTGTTAACTCCAGAGTTTAGAAACCAGGCATCAGTCCCCACAAGTCCTTCATAGGCCATGCAATCTGGATAAACACCAGGCCTAAAATGTACAGGAGGAAGACTCATTTCCCCAGAATATTGGCAGGATCCAGAGCCCCAGGGATGGACTGGGACAAGTGCTGCCTCTGATAAGTAGGAAGACAACTGGCTCAAAGCTTCCCCTCCTGGCTGTGTGAGACAGCCCCCTGGAGCATGGGATAAACAGGCAGGATATTTCACTTTACCATGACTCTACTTGGGTAGCTCTTGTGATTTAGATCTGGAATGGTCCCCAGAGCTCTCATATGATCAGAGGTGAAGTTTTGAAAAGATATTGGATTATGGGGGTGCTATACTCACTGGTGGATTGATACATTGATGAGTTTATAGCTAAATATGCTGTAAGGAGGTGGGGCCTGGTTGAAGGTTGGTCACTGTCTGGGAGAGGGTCCAGTGTAGGACCTAGAATGGTGTATTCTCATCTCCAGCTCCTCCCTTCACTTTCTGCTTCCTGGGTGCCACAAAAGCTGGGGATCAGCTGGAGAGCAGTTTTCTTCTGGAAAGCTCTCCCACCATGCCATTTCTGCCATGGGAGCCAACTAACCATGGACTGATCCCTCTGAATAGTCTGAGCCAAAATAAGCCCCTCTTCCTTTAAATTGTGGGTGTCAGTTATTGTGTCCTGGTGACAAGAAAATGGCTAATATAGTAACTAAGGGCAAAGCATGTAAAGAATTTGTTTATTCTTATTTGTACAATGGCTCAAAGGCCTACTGTCTTATCTCAAAGAGAAGAAGTTTTTGAGTAAACCATAGCACCTACGTAATATTTTGAACTCCTTGAATGAAGGGTGGGGTGACAAAGCATTTTGTGAAAAAGTTCAGCCTCCCATTTTGCTTGAGTTTGCATCTGGAATGTCCACCCCAGAAGCCCATGTGGTGGTGGGAACATTAAAAGGTGGAGTCTAGTGGGAGGCCTTGAAGCTATTGGAGATAAGCCTTAGAAGAGGACTGTGGCACCAGAGTGTCTTCTTTTACTCTTTTGCTCCCTGGCCATGAAGAAAGTGGTTTTGTTCTTCCATGTACTCCCTGCCATGATGTATTTCCTCACCACAGGCCCTAATGCAACAGCACCAACCAGTTATGGACTAGAACCTTCAAAACTCTGAGCCAAAATAAATCTTGTCTCTCTGTAAGTTGACTATTTCAGATATTTGTTAGAGTGATAGATAGCTGACTAATATTCATTTGATAAATACATATTCAGTATCTTCTATATGCAGAACCTCTTCTCATAAATGGGAATACAACTGTGAATAAAAAACCTTCCCCATCTTCATGGAGTATAGTGCCCAAGATGACCAAATCAAAACACTGACGGCCAATATGGTCAGATCTCCATTGTTCTTCTTGGTATTTTTTGCAGCATTTTTTCAATAAAATATTCCCAACTGAAAGGAGCATTATTCTGTTCCTGTGATGTTAGTGTAAAATAGCTTAGAAAATTCAAACTAATCTAAATACCCATTGCAGCCAACAATAAGTTTCAAGGGTAATCAATTGTCTAGTCTATAATATGCAAAATGAATTTTTTAAAGACCTCATCCTACATTTTAACAGGAATGACTAAAAATCGGTTTGCTGTGGTTTAAACTGGTAAACAGTGCTTCCATCCTAAACATTCATTTGATTGTGAACATGTTTTTCTCAAAAGTAAAGTTGTAAAAATGTTTACTTCATTACCAATAAGCATATGGCTACCTCCTTCAAAGGACCCAGCCATCTGCTGTACCTCAAAGTCATAAACATATTTTAGGCTATACAGAGAAATTACAGAACATGCTGGTAAGTTGTGGTATAACTTGGAATCAACTAGTGTAGGTCACGATACAATGGCTTAAGTAACTGTGGTGTATCTAACACAGCAGCTGCAACTGCAAACCAATAGACTGAGAAGGGTGCTCAGAGTGTCCGGTTTCCCCAGTTTTCATGGAGACCTGGCTGCTGGACATCCTGACTGTTGACTTCCTACATCTCCCAGGAATGTCCTGAGCTGATTGCCATCAACAACATGCTGACCGTAAGGGATTCTGGCCCTGGAAAAGATGGAGACCAAGACCTCTGCAAGACGAGCCACTGATGTACAGTCTGAGTGGCCACCAAAGCTACCAGAGAGACTGGCCAGCTGCTGCACACCTCCTGCCCCCACCCTGTTTAAAAGAGGTGACATTTGGGTGTGACAGTTTTACTTCACATCCTGAATATAAGTTTTTGTTTCAGGATGAAGACTAATGCCTTGGAATAAAAAAACCAGTCATGTCAGATGTGCATTGATAAGCCCACCCCCAGCCCCCGCAAAAAAGATATTCTGAGGAGTCCACTGTGCTTAAATGATCCCATTTTTCTTTTCAGGAAAATCAGGTTTGGGCTCTGTTGGAGTAGGGTTGCTTCAAAGAGTAACATAGTGGGCCTTCAGGGGAGACGTTTTCCCCAGTGTGACTACGTGTGAAAGCCCCTGAATTGTCCACCAAGAGGCCAGTAGAACCCATAGACCTTTATCATCCAGAAGATCAACCTCAAAGCCCCAGGGAGGCGTCACCAGGGCCTGCCTTAAATCTGCAACCCAAGACCACCACTCTGCCCCCTCCCAGTTGGCTTGCCGGCTTAGAGCACTGGGGGATAAATCTGTGTCCTTTCCTTGTCACTGTTGTTCACACAGATACTGTATGTCTCTCTTGTGTATCCAGAAAATTCCAGAACAGTGCCAGCCTTTTGTTGTTTCTTTGTGCTGCCCCGACACCAGCACTCATACTTGTTTTCCTTTCTCCACTCTGCCAACAACTGAACTTCTTTACTATCACCACCTCTAGCATCCACATGTTGAAAATAGAAATAATCTCAACCTCACACACACCCTCACTTCCCTTCCCTTCCCTTGCGCATCTCCTGCAGAGGTGTGTTCACAAAATATGGGTGCTAGAATTGTGCGTATGCTTTTAAAACATCTCCTTCATCTTGACCCTTGAGGACCCTACAGAACTGTCTCAGCAGCACCTCAAAAGTGGAGATGCAGCTTTCCAGTACCCCAACGACAGAATAATGACATCACAGAGCCAAGGGCCTGCCTACGAGGTAGCTCTTTCGCAGTGCTTTAAACCTAAGCCATTTTAAGTGTGGCTCTCTGTCTTAGTTACTTTCTCATTGCTGGGACAAAATACCTGACAAGCAAAGGTTAAAGGAGGAAGGGCTTATTGTAGTGCACAGTTTGTAGAGGTTTCAGTCTGTGGCCAGCTGGTTCCAAGGCAGGGTGGTATGGTAAAGGAGAAACAGTCCTTTAAAGTGAAGGCAGGAGGCAGCAGCCTTCCTTCTGCTTTCCCTTTTATTCCATTCAGGCTTAAGCCTATTGGATGGTACCACCTATGCCCAAAGTGGGCCTCCCGTTAACCATACCCAGAACTATGCTAAAGCAATCAGTGGGCTAATTTAGTTATCACATACTTACCCTTAACCTATATCCACACATCCTAGATTCAGCCACCTCTGAAAAGCCCTACCTATGAGTTCATGAGGGACATCTACATACAAGCTGTATCCCTCTCTTTAAATTCCCCTTACCTAATTTTCCTCCTCTCTCCACCAAGAAGGAAAAAAAGTGGTTATTTGGCTTGCTTATGCACTTGAACATAGAATTAGAATTGATTGTGCTGATAGTGACACAGCATCCTCTCCCAGGCTCTTCCCTGAAGTTCTTGCAAATGAGACCATTTTATATTCTGTAAATTTTAAGGTGGGAGGGGAGACTGACTGAGTTGAAAAGACAAGACCAAGCCAGGCATGGTGGCATATGTCTGTAATCCCAGAACTGGAGAGGCTGAGGCAGGAAGATCACCACGAGCATTCAAGGCCTGCATGGGCTACATAGTGAGTTCAAGGCTACCCTGTACTGCACAGCAAGACCCTGTCTCAAAAAAAAAAAAAAAAAAAAAAAAAAAAAAAAAAAAAAAAAAAAAAAAAAAAAAAA
>RJWM01016340.1:0-45827 GCA_004363535.1 Dasyprocta punctata | reverse complement strand
TACTGTAGATGGTTGGAATTTTACAGTGGTTGCAACATTGTATATTGTTACCTTTAAGGGGGCTGTTCAGATTGACAGGTAAAGACATGTAGGATTGATCTGGTCTTATGAATATCAACTGTTCTCTCTCGCCAGTTAATGCATTTAGTAGTATAGACTTTTAAACTATCTTACGGATACCCTTATATAAAACTATGTCGCCCGGCTCTTAATTAAACTTCTGACCTTCTTAAATTGACACAATGAACAGGTAACTGCTTGTGCTCTACACCCCAGGATGTAGAGCTGTTGAGTTACTTAATTAAGCCTCCAGACTTCTCAAGTTGATACAATGTATAAACCATAACACCACCTCAGGTCACTCATATAACCAGTCATCTGGTGACTTGGTTTGGATCGATGGTCTAGGAAGGGGATCACTCATACGCCTCTTGGTTGATTCTGAGTTTTAGCTGATTAGTCCAGGGGCACAGATGAGATGACTCACCTCTTTTTCATTAGCCTCACATTCCCACTAGATTGGCTCTGGCTACTTCATAAGGTTTTAGGTCAGAATTCTAAAATACTGGAAACAGAAATGCAAGGTCTTCAGACCCAGTCCCAGAAGACAGATAACCCCACTTTTACTGTACTGCATTAGCCAGATTATTAAAAGGGCACTGAGATTCAACATATAGGAAAATAGGTTCTACCTCTTGCTGAGAAGTTTGATAAAATCACTTTGCAAAGGGATATGTATACAGTAATGAGAGGAATTATTAGGGATGAGAAGAATTATTAGGCTGTCTTAGTTTAGTTCTAGCTGCTATAAAAGTACCCTAGAGTGGGAAGCTTATAAATAATAAAAATTTATTTCTCACAACACTTGAGGCTGAAGTTTAAGATCAGAACGTTAGCACTGTCCGCCATAATCTAATTCATCGCCTCTTCCATTAAACTTAATATTCCAGTACCAGTGTACAATAAGTTCCTGACCTGATGACTTAAGTGACTTACTAAGAAGTATTGTGCAATGTTCTACATTTAGATACAAAATTTTTGTGGAAAAATACACCTATAACTTGAAAGAAATGAGATAAAGAATATGATTCACTCTACCTTGTATGCTAACAATTCATGGCCATTCATAAAAAACTGACTCCTGCTCAGCCAGACTAGGGAATTATAGAAAAGTTTTATTGAACTTGAGAATTTAATTGCCTTTTTATCATGAATGATGCAGAGATGGAGAGGTGTGGCCACATTAGCTGTAACTGCAGTAACATCTGTCTTCCAGGCTATTGTATAAAACCTGGTTTATACTCACATTTGTCTAGGTGTAAATGGCAGTGCACTTTGGGAGAGAACAGAGCAGTAGGGGTGGTAAAAGTTTGATTTTTTCCAGCTTATTCTCTTTGTCTAAACAGTTTAAGAGGAGTTTAAGAACAGTTTAAAGAGCTACACCACAAGGCCTTTATTACACCTCTAGGGAAAATACCTTGGAGAATAATTCGGCAAATGAAATTTGTAAATCTTACACCAAACTGTAAACTACGTTATCAAAAATTTTGAAGTTACTCATGTGCTCCTGCCTATTCTCTTTTCTCTTCCTCCTTCAGAGGTAATCTTTTATTGTGTTTCCTGTTTTTGTGATGCTGGAGATCAAACTTGGGGCCTTGCACATGCTAGGCAAGTGCTCTGTCACTAAGCTACATCCCTAGTCTCCAAGTTTCTGAGTTTTGTTTCATTGTGGATTTTTTTTTTTTCTGATGTTGGGGATAAGGCTGAGGTCTTGGCACTGGACTATATTCCTCAACACTTTAAAGCATTTAGTTTAGTTTAGTTTAGTTTAGTTTAGTTTCATTTTATTTTAAATTTTAAGACAGTGTCTCCCTAAATTGCCCAGGCTAGGCTCAATTTTTTTTTCTTTTTTTTGATACCAGGGATTGAACTCACAACTTCGCGCCTGTCAGGCAGGCGCTCAAATTTGTGAGCCTCCTACCTCAGCTTCACAAAATACTAACACTACAGCCATGCCTAGTTCTGGAGGTGAAGAGTACGCTGAATTTTATTTACAGTTTCTCTGTATATTTTAGTATTATGAAAACATATCATTCACTAGACTGTCAGGCCACTTTTTAAAAATCTGTTCATCTGTGTTACAGTTTTTCCACTTCTATTGATAGTATGCAAATGTGTGACTCATACTGTATCTATTCTGCTGATCAAATGCTAAGTGAAAATTGCTATGCTGGGATAGGGATTGGGGAGCATACTTAGGGGTCAAGAGAGGTTTCTAGAGAAATAATTTCTAACCTGAGTTCTTAAGTTTTTTCCAGAGGAGAGCATTAAGCAAACATCTGAGTGAGAGCATCTAGGTGGTGAAGATGGCACGGTAGAGACAGGCAGGACTTCAGTGCTGCCTATTGTTTCAGGAGGCCGGAGTGCAGGCATGACATAGTCAGAGATCAAGAAGGCAGGGAGGGCAGTACCATCTGGGGCTGGAAGGCCATGTTCTAGAGTTTGGATGTGACTTTAGGCTGTAGGGTGCTAAATGAGGGATATGCACTTTTAAAAGTTTCTGCAACTAGAATATGAAAACAGATGTAAGGAAGTCAAGGAAGGGAGCAGAGAATGGCTCAGAGGTGATGGAAGTTTCAGTCTGCAGCCTCCTTGGCTATGTTTGAGAGTTGTTTGGATGATGGAACCAGCAGAATGTGATTGTTGATCAGATTTAGAGAGGTGAAGGTCAGCATGAGTGACTATCGACTCGCTTACTGCAACCATATGTGCACTGTGGAGCTGACTGGAAAATGTAGGATCATTTGTATCTCATTTGTTATTTTATTCCATCTGTGTTTTATTTCCTACTAAGCTTGATCTCTTAGTTTTTAAAGAGTAATGAAAATGCTCTTGTTTTTAGTATGAGTTACTAATCACATTGCCAGATGAATCAACTAATTAATGAGTAGATTTGAGCATGGCATAGCCTTTCATTGACAACAAGAGTACCAGTAACCAAAATGACAAGAACTAACATTTTAAGTTCATTTTCTGTGTATTTTATCTTGAACTGACTATTGTGCATGCATTATCTTATTTAATCTCTACAACCAGCAGCAGAATAAATTTTCCCTGTTTAAAGTGGGATGTCTAAGTATCAGGTTGTTTAGGCAACTTTTCCAAGAAGTGACTGATTCCAGAGTTTGTACACTAGACTCACCCTTGTAACTTAAACACATCACATCAGTAGCATCAGACTCTTGTTAGAAGTTCAGTGTCTTGTGCCTCACCCTAGATAGTCTGGATCCTTATCTGCATTTTAACAAGAGCCCTAGATGAACTAAAATTTGCTGTGCTGCATTCCCAAACCTAGCAGACAGATTTAACACCTTACTTGGGATTTAGTAAGGGCAGACTATGAGAATGGAGATAATTTTAACTAACATTTAATCCATATTACCCAGGCTATGTTGAAACTAAACCAAATCAATTAATTTCATGATTCATATCCACAAGATTTATTTAGCACACGTCAGAATCAAATATAGTGTGTGTATTATGTGGAAGATAGCTGGTAGGATACCGTTAGTCCAGCACACGGAACAATCACAGTGAAAAATGCTCAATGTTCTGGTCTAAAGATTTTAACACTTCTAGTGTAGGAGGAGCTCAACTTGATTTAGCAATTACACTCTGATGCCATTAAATTAAAATGGCTCCAATAAAGGAATAGAAGTCAGTCTTAACTACAGAGCTCAGATGTTTTATTGCTCTATTTCATCCTTATGTACTAATTCCCCCTGCATGAAAGGTAGCTATAAAGAAAGTTTCCCACAGACAAGCTACATTATCCACAGAATCATGAATATGAATGATAACATCATTGCTTTAGCACTGATGAGCAAGTAAAATCCTGAAGGTCATTGTTACTATAAGTTCCTAAAATTATTTTTTTATGATTCTTGAAAACTTGCCTTCTGGTGGTCTCTCCTTCCTTTAAACTGTAAGGGTGATTTCAGATTACATGAATATGTCCTTATTTTGAGTGAACTTTTCTTGGAACTTCCCCCTCTGTGTTATGAAGTAGATTATTCAATCTTTTCCTCAACATGTTAAGGATACCATGTCACTTGTCCTCCCTCCTCAAATAAATTCTACAACATATGAGAAATCTTGGCTACAATGACTATTGCTTACATTTGTTAAGTGTTTACTTTTTGGCAGTCATTGCATTTATATTCAGCAAGATTTTTGGATCCTCAAATTCTCCACCCAATTTCTTAAAATAAGAATATCTATATTTCTATAAGAAAATTTGACATTTTCTTTATTACACAACTTAATTTTCCTATACAGTATTAAAGAGGTAAGAAGGATATAGATAGTCTTACTTATAGAATAAACCTCTCAAGCATTTTCAAGTTTATATTAGAGATTTCAACAGAGATAGTAGACACATGTATAATGTGAAGATGAAAAATGAAGCCTATTGTAAACTGTGGGCTTAGTTAATTATAATGTGTCAATATTGGCTTATTAATTGTAACAAAAGAACCACACTAATACAAGATGCTAATAGAGAAATGGAATGAGGGAGTATATGGGAATCTATACTTTGTGCTCCGATTTCTGTAATCCTGAAACTACTAAAGAAAAGAATGTTAATTTAAAAAATAATACGCACGTTACAATTCTGCAACACAATGTGTTTGTCTGATAACAAAAAGAGTACAACAGATATTTTCATGGCACAGTGGTCCAATGCTGTATGAAAACTGGAGATATTTAGTTCCTCTCTACACCTAGGACTGTAACTCTTTTAGGACTGTGAACTCCTGAAGCTCATCAAGCCTAGTTTAGTGGCAGCATAGTGTTTGACACTTTTCTACACATCAACTCTGCCTTGCAGCAGGCTTCTGAAGAATAACCTTAGAAGTTGGACTTTAGATGGCTCTTAGGAATCTTTCCATTGGTTAGCCTCAAATATATGGTGGTCCCTTTCACAATCCTTAGAATGTGTTATGAGGATAATGCTTTCCTAAATGCCCTTGTTTAACCTCACTTCCTCTATTTTAAAGAATGGATATTAGCCCTCCTGATATTCTGCTTTCCCTCTTTAAGTGTCTACATACTCTGTCGACAAAGTTATGATTAGATAAAAGCTTTGCATGAAAGTGATCCTATTGTACTGTCAGTCCCTAATCATTATTTAATAATTATATTTCTGGAGGTCACTTTTTTCATAATTGTTATTGTAATATCGCCAACACTTACATGCACACACACATACACACACACACACTTTTTTTGGATACCTGTAATGTGCCAACAGTTTCTTCCCTGCAAATACTAACCACAACTTCATCACCTTGTTACTAGCTGACTCTGTACAGGTGATACATGTACATTCTACTTCTGCTTCAAAGTGCTACTTACACGGTTGGTTTTTCTATTGATTTTGCATAACTTAGTTTTTCATCACTAGGCAAATCAATGAATTCTATCATATGTAGATAAATTGCTTACATGATTGCGAAAATGTTGCTTTTAATTTGGAACAAAACGCTAGTTATTCTAGGATACAGACTTAAGGCCTCCACAGAAATCATTGACCTGATTACTTAACAAGTTATTCACACTGCACTTCACAGGGCTAAATACAATTACAGCCTTATCACAGCAGAGAGAAGTTAAGAGTATTTTAACAGGTAAACATTATCCTCTAAGAGTGAAGAGCAAATGGAAACTCATTTGAAAGAATTTGAGTAGGTATTGTGCATGGCACATGCTTTAGGGAATGATTTTTCTTCAAATTAGCCTGTTCTTATGGGAAGGTTCTCTCCTATTAGGAACATGGGGGAAATGTACTGTTTTTACAGCCCTCTACCTTCTTCACAAAGTTCTTTTACATAGGTTATGCTGTTTGGAGTTAGGCAGGAATTACCCTTACTTCATGGATAAGGAGGCTACAGTTAAATTACCTTATCAAATAATGTTAGTTGAAATTAGGGATAATATTTGTTTATCAAACTAGGAATAATATTTGTTTCTTCTAACTCATAGAACTTGGCAAATACTTTTCATGATTGATTAGGGGCATATCCAAGCCTTGACTCCCTTTCTTGTTAACTACTCAAAGCAAAGTTTGAGACTTGATAGATGGTGATAAATAATAACTGTATACTATAGCAGTATTTATACATTTCCCTGAGCATATCTATCCTACTTACATAAAACTTTTCTATTTTAATATTTTTACGTATATTATTTCAGTTCCCCATCAAGTCAGCTGGAATATGAAATTGTCCAGAAGACATCCCTAAGCAGCCTCCATAAATGTTTGCAAATCCAGTGTAGTTGTTTAGGACAATGGAAGTATGCTGTGGTTTAGATCTAAAATGTCCTGGGTGGGTGGGGCTTTTGGAAAGTGATTAGATCATGGGGGTGCTACACTCACTGGTCGACTAATGAGTTCATAGCTGGACGTGCTGTTAGGTAGTGGGACCCGAAAGGAGGAGGTGGGTCATGAGGGCAAGACCTGAAGAGTGTGTTCCTGCCCTTGGTGCTTCCTCTGTTGCTTTCTGCTTCCAGCTGCCATGAAGTGAACACTTTTGCTCTGCTGTGCCTTTCTGTCCTGATTTTGTTCCACAGAGAAAGTGGACGGTAGACGGAACACTCTGAAACCATAAACCAAAATGAACCTCTCCTCCTTTAACTGGTGTGTGTTGGGTATTTTGTCCCAGCAAAGAGAACATGACTAATACAAGGTATAACTTCATGTCACTGAAAGATCCTAATATTATTAACAGTACTCTGTTCAGAGGAGTGTAGATTGAACTGAGGTAATTCAGATGAAATTACATACACAGAGCTTATAAGTCAGCTAGTATTAACTTGCTCAATTGCAGTCCAAATTATACTTTTCAGAGGCTGTGTCTCCAATCTTAAATTCACTTCCACTGATGTGCACTTTAGCGTGTGTGTGTGTGTGTGTGAATTAGTTTTCCTGCTGGGAAAAAAAAGCACAGAAATATCCCTAAATGGCTCTCTCTTTTTTTCTGCTAAATTTAACTGATTTTCCATATATAAGATTAGGAAAATACAGCTACTTTTAAAAATATTTTCTTACATAGTTACCAGGTGATTTCCAACCATCTTTTTATTTCTTCTTCCTTGTTTCCATTTGGGTAAAGTTACAGAGACATGCTTAGCTGGACTCTGATATACAGTTACAAATCCCATTTTTCTGTTTCCATTCCTGCTAGATAGAAAAATTCCAGCATTCACTAACAATTGTAGGATTTTTAAAAGTCCTATGAAATGAAAGAAGCTTTAGTTAAACCTTGAGTTGTTCATAGATATTTAGATACTTTGAAACATATTTTGAGTAGTGTTAATGTTCTTCAGAGATTTTAAGTGCATATCAAAATTTTATTACAATCTTAGAATAAGGAGAAAAGTCATTAGTACAATGCTACTGACATTGCTATCTGCAGGCTTTTACTGTCAGCTGAGTACTACTAGACTGAGAAAAGTAAATGTGAAAACTGAAAATAAGCATTTAAGAGTGTTTATAATGATTTGAGAGAATTACTTGATATCTGTTAAGTACAATAATAAAAAGAAAGTTTGGACTGATTTTGTTTAATGTAAAAAGTCATCTATTCAGCATTTCACTTTCATTGAATTTTGTGAAAATATCAGCAAAAATAACTTGGAAATAATAATTAATTAAATTAATTTATATTTTTTATCATAGAGAGTTTGAGAAGAAATACTCAAAGTGGTCGGTCAACAATTTCCTCTTGGTAGTGGCATTTCATGTATAAAAAGAGAATGATTAGAATCAGTTTCAGGTTTTGGTTTAAAAAATAGTTTTGTTAAACTTCATGAGGTAGATAACTAATTTCTAAGAACAAATTCTAGTTCAATTAAAGTTCAACAGAAAAATAAACAACTTTCTAGGGGATGGCAATTTTTTCTAAAAGAAGTTTTTGACAAAAAACAACCTAGTTCAGATAAATTTAACTCAAATTTTCTTTTATTAGAAAAGGGAAGTAGTTCAATACTTAGAGTTCCTTTGTGCCTTAAGCTTTTCATGTTGATTATGTGTGAGGCAGCTGAGTTTTATTAATTCTGATTGTTCACTTTTAAGTCAAAGCGGTTGTTTTCCAGGAAGGGCCTGCAAGAGCTGGGTTTTACGCATGATTTTTGATGGGTACACTGACACCAGGCCAGTGTTTTCGAGAGAAAGGGGCCAGGAAGAGGCTACAGAGTGTCCACTGGGGACCAGGTTGTTATGTCTTCCACAAGATAGATATTCAGCTCTTCAACGTTGTCAATTCTTTGTCTCCTCAAAAAATAATTTTTACATTGAGATATTTTAGCATGGCATTAAGTGGATTTTCAAAAGTCTTTAATAAAAAATGCTCAAAATTTTCAATCTTTCTACCGTAACATATATTTGGGATACACTTTCCTTTACTGAAACAACATTCTGACCAAAATTATATGTAAAACATATTCATCTTGAAAAGGAAATGAGATATTGCATTGGAATACTGGTATTACTTATATTAAAAAAGAATTCTGATCTAAATAAAAGTATTTTCTTTGCTCTTTTAGAACTTTTTTATTAGTATATGTTTGTAGTACATAATGTTTATAAGTCATTTCCTTTGACATGAATTTTGGACCTTTTTCTTCAAATAGAAGGTTCATAAAATTCCATTGGTCTGTGTACAAAGTCATAGTTATGGTTATGCGCAATTTCTTCACTGTTCCAAAGATTTGTATATAAACTAGATTCATAGCACGAAGAAGTTAATAATGCTGCACCTTTCTTTCTGACCAGCGATAGTCACTTGGAGTTGAAGCCTGATTTTAATTGTCATTTGTAGGAAAATAGATGCATCCTGAAACTATAATGTAAGTGAAACAAATCAAACATATAAGCTTGAGTATTGTGCAATTTCTCATATTGTATGAGAAACTTAAAAATAAATAGCAAAATAAAAGATAATAGGAAACAAGGAGACAGATATTTTGCAAAAGGGAAGAGAGATCAAGGCATGGAGAGAAAGGGGAAAAAGAGATGGAAAGGGGATGAAAGGATGATTAAGATGTGTTATGTACATGGACCAACCCCCATGATGAATGTAATCATTATGTACTACAAACAAATGCTACTGAAGTAAAAACAAATAAATAAATACAAAGCAGCAGCAGCAGCAGCAGTAAAAGAAGAAGATAATACAGTGTGCTGTTCTACCTTTAACTTTCAAGATTGTCTCAAAGTTGTAATCTCTTTGCCTAATGGAAAGAAATTTGGAACATAGCAGATGTGAATAGACACTTTGGTAAAATTATTTGTGGATTTCAGTCAGGAAAACCATAAACACACAAAGAATGGAGTGTGGGTTATATTACAATCGATTTTAAACAGGAGAGGGGAATCGTCACCACCTTGGAAACAGAAACTCCATTCCAAAATCAACTGAATGAAACAATTTCACAAGATAAATAATACACCAGCTGTAGCTCAACAACCATTGGCTTTTATATCGTGCCCTCTAGTGGAAATTTTATAAATCACAATTTCAGCGATTTTGAACTGACCCAATAAAACTTGTTTCTTGTCTCTGGGCATTTCTATAATCAAACTTCAACTTTGGGAAAAATAATGATAACTTTTTGAGGCAGAGTTGCCTTAAGTATCAATTAAACTAGCCTTCTAATTTTACCTGGAGATATAAATGATTTAATGAAGCTTGAAAGAAGTGAACTATTTATTATTTAGTTGTCTTGTGTTCCTGGGGAAGGTATTAATTATTGAATATTTAAGTGCAAGACCTGATAGAAGCATCATTTAACTTAATTAATTAACTCTGAGTTTAATATAATGCTTTCTCTCTTCATATTCCCTGTTATCTTAAGGTCTTCCCAGAGCTAAAATTTATCTCTAGTCTCTGAATAATTACATATTGGGCTTTAAGTATGTCATTTCTTATCCTCTTTCAGAGAAGGGTCTAGGAGGGCCAAAACCAAAAGAGGTGAGGCCCTGTTTTCCCTGTAACTAGTAACACCAGGGGCCTGAGATACGAGATCTTTCACAAAGTCAGCAGTGGGAATGGTGAACCCAAGTCCAGGCAACCTGTTCCTAGGTCTGGTAGAGACAAAAGTCCATGGTGAAGAATCACAGTGCAGCTACTGAAGCTAGGAAAGCAAGGAGAAAATGCATCAAAGAGACAATTGAGCAGCTGGAAGGAAGCTGGCAGGGTCCTGGAGGGCACAGTGGGGCATTGTCTCTCAATCTTGTAGGGCTACTGCTAGGACAATCTGAAAGGTAAAATTTGGTAAATATGTATAGAATGTAAAAATTTTAGATTAACTGTTATAATTATATAATTCAGGTTTTGGTTTTAAAAAACCTGGGTTTTTTACGATATAATACACGGCACATAATATAAAAGCTAACACCTATAAGCTATCTAGTATGATTATGTTCTAAGCACGTAATGTGTATTAATTCAGTCAGTCTCCATACACACCCTAGAAAATGTGTAGAGTTTTGTCCCCAACATGCTGAGTCTGAGCTGAAAAAGAATAAGTACTCTGCCGAGGTCACATGGCCAGAAATTTTCAGTAGATGGAACTTTAACTCAGGTTAAACTTCAGCCTGTGTTCTTAAACACTGTACAATGTCTGCATGGAATTAGTAAAACAAATCAACTACCGGCAAATCCCTGACTCAACCTGGAAAATAAAACACATCACCAGTACCTGTGAAGACTTCCTCCATGTGCCTTCTTTTTAATAGAGTCAATCAGTAGGCTAAGTAAGTGGCCTACAGTTGGATACCATATCATGCCAAGTTGAAAATCCAACTTCTGTGTCAAATGTTGGAATGTTATGTTACATTGTAGCACAAGGAGCAACTTGCTAGTTGATTGATTGATTATTAAGGCCAGGTAAACAACATTTTTGCCTTATATGCCTTTTGTCTCACCTCAATATTTGATTTTTAAAAACTGAATTTTTTTATTACATTTGAATTTAGAAAATTTTTAGCTCTGACAGTTATGTATTAATTAATGAACTAATTCACCATTTGCACAATACCTACTAGTGGCAATCACCATCCTAGGACAAGGATACAATGACTTATACTAGCTCTTAAGAGCTAAGGGTTGCCAGGCGTGGTGGCGCATGCCTTTAATCCTAGCACTCGGGAGGCTGAGGTAGGAGGAGCATTGTGAGTTCGAGGCTGGCTTGGGCTACAATGCTAACGCAAGGCTGGCCTGAGCTACACAGTGCGACCCTGCCTCAAAATATCAGGGCCAGGGAGTTTGGCTCAGTGACTTGAGCACCTGTCTGGCAGGCGTGAGCTTGTGAGTTCAATCCCCGGTGCAGCAAAAATAAATAAATAAATAAAAGAGCTAAGGGTTGACGTTTCAGTAATTTTGCAAACTAGCTGTCAAATATGACTTTTACTTAAAATTCAATTATATAAACATACAAATATGTAAACTATATTAAACACAATAAATACTAAAGACTCATCATTTTCTTAATTTTTGACTACACTTATTATCAAGTTCACCAGGAAATAGATATTGTATTTGTATAGTGGAAACACAGTGTCAAAGTATGCTACTGAAGATCTCCTCCCAAGTCTCAGTTCAGAGACCTCAGGTGGGTAGCTTTAAATCTTTTGTATGTGTGAATAGTTACTCCATGGAAATCAACAAATGCTACAAACTATGGTTTTCACTCATAAACAGCCAGTTTTTAAACATTATCAGAATACCGTTAATTACAGTGATGGTTAATATACAACTTCTAGCAAAACAGAACCAGTGATTCGAATAGTTCACACACTCAAAATTTTAAAAAAGCAAACAAAGCAAGTAACAAACTTCACCGTGGTTCTCAATGATAGTAAAGTATTAACTAACTACCCTCTAATATTAAAATCAACCCTATTCCCGTATTTCTCAAGAAGTCCATGTTCCGTGTCTGCACCTGGAAATGCAGAGTTGATGTCTTGCTTCTGAAACTGGAATCAGCTGAGTGGGACCACTTGAGAGCAATGGTGCATGTGATGTTCCAGGTCACAGCTCCAGATCTGTTTTCCACAAACTGGACTCAGAAAAACTGCTTGGGTTGTGAATCAGCACCTCACAGCAGCAATCACCGCCTTACTCTTCAGGTGAAAAGGCATCTGCAATATTTAAAATACTATGATGGTAGCTACTGTTCTTCCAGGAACTGCTTTCACTTCAGATAACAAGTCAGACAAAATGCTCAGAAACATCCATAGAATCTTTGGGCTTACAGAATAAGTTGCGCATGATTTAACCTGGAATTTCACGCCATTCTAACTAGAGCTTTCCTTTACTAATATCAGTTTTAAACACATATTGAACCATAGTTCAGAGTATACCCAGAATAAATTTTTCTTTACTTTTTTCTATAACTAAAACTATTTTCTGTTTTGAGCCTTTAATATGCTGGGCACCTGAAACCGAATCTCTTCCCCTAGGATCATGTTATACTCAAGGAGGCCCCAGAGCACCAGGGCATCAGGGTGGGCATCTCTGTGGCCAGCTGTCATCTGTACATGCTAGATTCACAGAGATGCCATAGTCTGAATTTCAGGCATTCATTTCACACTTCACTTGTTCACCCTTCCTTATTCTGGTGCAAAATCTCACCCGGGATTCCAGCAGTCTGCCTCACATCTGTGCCACTCTCAGTCCCATGGGAAACATTCTGCTGCCCCCACCCACAGCACACACACATTCTGGACATGCACATGATCTGTCTTGGACCCATCTGCCTACTTTAAGACCCGGATGTGGCTCTGTCCATCCATGGGCATTTTCACTGCCACCACTGCCCAACCATCCAGTTCTCTGGAAAGGAGACATCTTTTTCCTCTCTGTCATTTAGGGAAAGCATATGGTGAATTCTCCATCCCTTGGTAAATGAGGAGAGGAAGTAAGTCTTCTATTGGCTGCCTCCAAGTCATGACAAGGGAAGAATCTGACTGATTTTCATTACTTCCACCACAAGAAACACTGCAAGGAAAAGCAACAGGATCAGAAAGGAAAGCATCTTAAGCCAAATCCAATCCAAAGATCACTGAAATTCCCCATTACAGTTAAGGAGTTTCCTGAACTCTAAATTACAAGTTAGGCTGAAATAGGACAGTTTAGTGTAGAGAATAGATCCCCATTTAGTATCTCCAACTATCCTTGAACTTCATATTCCAAACTTTCTCTCATAAAATCTATTCTGTGAATTCAAGTGTTGTGTGTGTGTGTGTGCACGTGTGCATTGTGTTACTTAACTGAAAAGGCAAGCTTTGCTCTAGTCACTTCACTACTGCTCATTTTTGTTCATATCATATACTATCTATGGTTGAACCATGATTATGGTAATCCAAATATTATATATCGTAATCCAAATATTGCAGTCCCTTATCCCATCCTCCTTGTGGTCTAGAAAGTTTGCTTGTAGTCACATTGAAATGTTACTGGAATCCTGGCAAATTAATTCCAATCTACCACCTCCATTGCAACCCATGGTGAGAATAAAGACACTAAGACATATTCAAAATTATGGGCAGCCAAGTGGTCCTGAGTCTGGTCCAGGTGAGGATACACGGAACAAAGGCCTTGATCCAAGGCCTTTCCCAGAATTTATTATTTCTTGAAGAAGGGAGTGGCTTAAGGATGAGTGACAGTGAGGATGGCAGGAATTACATGAGCAAGGCGAGCTGAGCTGGCCGGGTGGAGAGCAAGAACCTCTGCAATACGCAGGGAGAAGTGTATGCAGAAAGACCAGTTTGCATAACTCAATTATGGTAGAATTTGAATGATTTAAGAGGTTGTTGTTTTAGTTTCTGATATGTAAACTTTTGTGCTCTGGGAAGTCATAGCCTCTAAAATTGAGGCTTGTACCCAGTTGACATTCCTGGAGCTATATGGCTCTGCCATCCCACTGTGCTCAACTCTTTATGGGGAGCATGGTGCAAGGAAACAGGACACTGTTGGCTTGCCTCAAAGATTATATATCAGTACCTCAGCTAGCCTTATTTGCATTGCATAAAGCCAATTGAAGGGAGAAGGAAATAGCTTAGCCAGCTCTGTGCATATCAGTACAGGGAGACAGGGCCCAGTTTAACTAAAGTGGAGGTAATAGTTCTGCATTCAAGGAGAGCTGTCCACTTGGTCTTCTAGACATGATCTCACCCAAAATGTCATACACAAATAATGAATGTCATGAAGAACAGCTGCATCTTAAAGCAATTGGCACCAGGTGAGCATCACTTCTCTTTAGAAAGCAGGCTTTTTCCAATTCCCTACAGGCACTCTCATCAGCCATTATAATCCAGTATCATCCTGACAGCCACTTGCTTCCTTGTATTGTTGTGTGTTCTGAATCAAGACTCCAGGAAGAACATTATCAGAGAGACATTTTTTCCTTCTACAAACATTTGTGACTTTGACAGGTGAAAAATAGTATTTCATCATAGTTTTCATTACATTTATTGTGATAAAAGGTAAGCATTTTTAAATTTGTGTATGAGCCATTTGTATTTTCTTTTGGTGAATGGCCTTCATATCTTTTGTCTTTTTCTTATTGAATTGTAAAAGGTCTTTATATATTAGTGGTCTTAGCCTTTTGTGCAAACATTTTTTCTGGTTTGTTATTTATTTTCCATGAGTTTTATATTTTTTGCAGGAATTTTTTCAAATAATTGATATCAATATCAATCCTTTGTTTTGTAGTATTTAGATCTTTTGAAGAAAAGCTGTTCCCAGTCTGTATTAAAACTAAAATCCCTCCCCTTACATTTCCTTCTAGTACTTACATGTCTGTGTGTTTGTGCTTAGATTAATTATTTGAGTTATCTCTAATTTTTGGTATAGAAGTTGTGATGTAAATCTCTAACCTTATCCTCCCTTTACCAAAACACGGAGGATAGTTACCTAGCTAGTCTTATAGGAATATTTGTTGAATAATCTACTTATTGTTCATTAGTTCAGAATGCTGTCTTTGTCAACACCATAATTACTCACTTATTTGGACCTATTCCTGAATGATATATCATGTTTTATTCATTGCCTTTCTGAGAACTAGTACCTCACTGTCTTAATCATTATGCTTCTCAAATATGTTTTAATATCTGATAGGCTATTGTCTCTTTCTTTTTTTCCAAGCATCTTTCTGAACATTCTTGCTTATTTATTTTCATTATTAACTTGGGATTCACCTGTTTATTATCTCACCCAAATTATCCAGAACTAGGTATTTTGTGTTTTGTTTTGTTTTGTTTTTGCTGTACTGGGGACAGAATCCAAGGGTATTCTACCACTGAGTGACATTTCCAGCCCTTTTTATTTTGAGATACCAAAAGAAGTTGCCTTTCCTCAGCTCCATCCAGCTTGTCACCCTCCTGCCTCAGCCATCACATGCATCATAAAACTAGATGTTTTTATTGAAATCACATTAAGCTTATAGATTAACTTTTGGAATCATATTTATCAGATTGAGTCCTGCTATTCAAGAGTATGAGATATTTCAAGTAATTTATTATGAATGAGGAAGTATCAATGGAAAAGAAGTACTTATATTTTTATGTAGTCATAATGGATTCCAGGCTATCTATAAGCACTCATTTTAACTGCATTCAGCTATACCATCTCTTTAACAGGAACCAGAATTGAAGCTAGTTCCCTCAGAATTCCCCCCACTCCTTGGTCTATCTGATCTCTGCACCCGAAAAAGTGTATTCCACTTGACCACAACACTGTCTCTTGCATCACAAGGGTTAGGGGCTGAATTGCAGCCAGAACATTTTCTCTGATTTATTTAACGCATGTTGCTGTACTCCATTGACATTTTAAATATTGGCCTAACTTGCCGCTGTATTTTTGCATGTTTGTGTGAAATTTTTATTCATTAATTCACATGGAATTACAAGTTAGCATAGCTTCTTGGGGATTTAGGAGCCACAAAGCTACTCTTAGAAAGTACTGAAAACAAAAGCATTTGTAATAGTGTGGAAAAGAAGTAGTTCTCATGTTTTCTTGTATTTTTCTCCTGATTTTGTTTTGTTTCAGAGAAATGCCTTAGGGACAGAAGAGTAAAACATTAAATAGACTTTGGTGGTATCTATAACTGAATTCATTATGGACTTCTTTTAGCTAATGTTAACATAGGTAAGGACTGTATGACTCCACCAAAGGAAATAAAGAGCTTAGATCTTCTGGAAAAGCATGGTGTAGAAAGGGTCCAAAGCAAGCTGAGATTATAGTTAGAGCTGAAGAAATCCCTCATGTTTTGTTAAGGTTATAAAATATAATTTTATTTTCATTTACCTCATCATCTTATTTCATTTTTAAATGCTAGTAGTATTAATGTTTACTATCCACTATATGTCAGTTGCTAAATATTCTACATATATTTTCTCCTCAAATTCTGAAAACTATCATGTTGTTTCTTCTCTACACATGAGAAAATCAAGAGTTAGAAATGTTAGATAACGCAGCTGAGGGACAAATACTAAATGGGGAATATGTGCAGAAACCTGAGCACTTATCCACTAAGCCATAGTTAATCTTTCATGACAGACTGTACTCTAGAAGATATTCTTTTTTAGCTCTTTATTTTCCAATAGAATATTTTGTCAAAATGATAAAATATGAGTGTGAATATTAACTGTATCACAGTGGTAAGAGTCTATTCTTGTTGAAATAAAATAGTATTAAGACATCAAAATCAGAAAAGTTCCCAAGAAATTCTATGTCATTTCACTGGTTCTCAAATTTTACTGAATGAAGAGACATTAACATGCCACATTGTTTATTCTATAGTTAATGCCAAAGCATCTATTATGGGCATAGTCGTGCACATCTCAGTAGCCACGCTAGAATCTGTATTTTACTGTATCCATAATTAATTCTTTTAACCTAAATAGCTCTTTAGTATCTTCGGCCATTTCCCTCAGTGTTTAGATAAGATATAACCCTTTGAGCTCCAATATATTGTAAGAAGTATTCTCTTACCAAAGCCACATACCCCAGGGAAATATGGTACATCTGATCCCAAGAGAACTACCTTTCCTTTAAAAATAGCAGTGTTTCTCAACATCTTTAACTTGGGGATAAAATACATGACAGGTTGTTGTGAAGATCAACAGGCCTAATATCTATTACATTCTTAAAATAATGCCAGATACATAGAACTCCCTCAAGAAGTAGTAGTCTTTTGATTGTGTATTAGTACAGTCATTATTATAGGTAGAAAGGTTTATCTGGTTTCCATCCCATAGTTTAGAATAGGTATTGTGCATGTTCCCTTCATGTCAGTCAGTGAGCATGGTGTGAAAGTGAAGGGAGGAGGTAGTGCACAATAAGAAGGGAAAGAAAGGTGGAAACATCTCACAGGGTGGGCAAAGGGAATGGCTAAAGCTGTCCTCTGCTTGCCTTAATTAACAAGCAGATAAAACATTAGAATTCATTTTGGCTCACTTTAATAAAATATATTTTCTCATGAACCAAATTCTGAAGGAGTGAAAAACTAGAAAGGTATAATTACTGTCTATATTGTCAATTCTAAATCATTAAGCTTCCCCTTTATAATTATTACTTTATAAAATGGAAAGTTATCATAAAGATGCATGAAGTGGCAAAGAGGGCTGGCAGCTAAGCATAGAAATAGCCATTTCTCACAGTACTTGGCTATTATTTTTTAAATATTCATTGATTTTTTAAAAAAAATATTATGCTGTAGGTCATAGAAGAAAAGTCACATTTACTGTTGAAGAAATTCCAAACATTTTCACCTCCATGTAAACAAGACTATGCAAACGTTTCTTATTACAAAAGCACAGAAACAGTAGAACATGTTTGTTGAGAGTATACAACGTTCTTTCTTTACAGTGCTACAAGTAAATAAGAAAGTGTTACGGATTAAAAACTGGTAGTCAACTTAACACCAGCCGAATTACATCAGCATGGTGCTGAGTATAGATGGCCCACCAGAGGAAAGTTGCCAGCATAAATAGAGACGTGGAGAAGAAGAGCAAGGCATTGTGGGTTCTTCCAAGTGTTGCTTTTTCGAAGCATTGGTTCTCCTGGAGGAGCTTATCATGCTGGCTGCCCCAATATGGATTTGGCCATTATCATCAGAGGAGTTCGGGACCTCGTCACAGAGAGTGGCTGTGATTCACTTTGGGGGAGCTCTTCTCCACAAATTGAGCATTCCTGGTTCCAGAGGGGAAGATGTGTGCTGGAGAAGCTTGTCATACTGGGCTTCCTGACCTGTACTCCACTGTTCTCATCATCAGAGGAGCTTGGGACCTCGTTGCTGCTGAGGATGGCTGTGGTACTTTTCAGGGCAGCCCCGCTCCTTATTTTGAGCATGACTTTTCGACTCCAGTATAGAATCCTCAACCTACTGCACAGCTCCTTCACCCCGCTGGCATAGACTTTCTAGATTCCACTGCTGACCTTTGGCCTTCCCAGCACTGAACTGTAAAACAGACTGGCGAGAGTCCTCATCATGGGCTCTTAGACTTCCAGCTGAATTTTTGGGAGGCATTGTCATGCGTTTTGGGTCTTTAGCTGGACTCATGCAGGACATTGCTGTGGGATCCAGGCCCTTGGCTGAATATCCTGGGTCTTTAGTGTTGTGGACAGATTTTCCTGCACTATCTTGTATTTAACTCTGGGTGACCATCATAAAACAGTATTATAAATTCTATGTCCTGTATGCAGTTGTTCTCCCTGTAACCCCTGACTACAACAGAAAGGGATGGCTCTCTGACCTTCATGAGAAACTTCACCCGAAATGCAACCCTTGAAATGTACTTATTTTTACACACACACACGCCCACACACACACACTTCCAACAGATTCACAAAACAAATCACCTGAAGGTCAATGCTATTTTGTATGTGTATATGATGGGGATGAAAATTTATTCAGTATGGGAAATGGAACATAGATGGGGGTTTTCCACACTCTTGTTTCTCAGTCCTGCCCAAAGATTCCTTGGCATGAATAACATGCAGGATGTTAGGTCACGGTAATCTAGTCCAAAGTCAGTCCCTTTATTTTGAACTCTACAGAAATATTGAGAGATCAAGGAAAAGGGTATGCCTCCTGAATGAACATGCTTTCTCATTGCTTAAAATAAGAGTGATCATGATTAACACACCTTTTAAGATTATTTTGCAAAAACATTAAATTGGTATACTGAGATCATAGGATCAAGGGACGCGTGGAAGGAGTTTTAAAACTCTTCCTACCTATCCCTCCATTTACAGCTAATTGGAGATCTAGTTGTAGAAGTAATCACAACTGCAATTCCTTAATAACTAAAGCAATTAACTCATTATGTTTAAATATGTGATGAGAGCAAAGCCTATGTTGTAGCCATCCTCTTACATCACGATTTCCTTCCCTCCATACTTTTAACTAGTACGTTTTCTGTTTTTATTCATTTAGCCTTGTTGTTGACTAAATCCTTTCCATCTTTCTTAAAATTTCAACTTATCCTCAGTATGAGGCATTTTCTCACTTTTGTTCTTCCCCCTTGCTCTCATCTTTCTGTATCATAAGCTATAGTTTTTCTTTGCTTATAGCTACTGTTATCTAATCAGAACTTCTTCTAGTTAACCCCTAGGCCATTCCAAAACATATCATGTATCCTATGTTGGTCATCTATTGCCTTAATAATGCTGCATAGCAGACTACCACAACCCAGTGGCATAAAGGATCTGCATGAGAAAGCATCAGTTTTTCTCCAATTGATTGTTCCTCTTGTATCAGTTGGTCTTGCTCACGTCTGACATTTGTCTGCTGTTACAAGAGTGACTGGGTGACACATCTCTCATCTTCTAGCAGGCTTGCCTAGACATGTTTCTATGGGGTTTGCAGATGTGTGAGAGAGGAAGTAGAAATGTGCAAGCACATTTTAGGTTACTGTTGAGCTAAGTCTGTTAATATTTTGATGGTCAGAAGCAAGACATATTGTTGAGGACACAGTGACAGGACACTGTAAAGTTACAAGGAAAAAAGGGCAGAAGGTTTCAAAGTGGAGCCATTAACACAATTATGTGAATAAAAACTCAAATATGACAGAAAAATAATATTGAACTTGGTTGCCCACAGTCCAGGTTAGCTTTGAGGCAATGGATTTATATCAGTAATCATAGATTTATATTTATTATGCAGCATAATCTTCAGTACCAATGAACAATTGATGCTTTTTGCAGTAAAAACTAACCAGTATATAATTTAATGCTATTTAATTCAATTTAATAAGCATCTCTCTGCCAATTAGGATGTTCTAGTCATTAATAAGCAGCTAACCTATTGATTACCATAACTATAACAAGAGATCCCTGCTGAATAACAAATGCCCCCCATCTTTTTGAATTAGAATATTGACAGTGTGACAGACCCTAGGATGAATTTAGAGACCTGAAGCAAAATACTAGGAAAAGATGAAAAATTCAGTGAAGAAATCCTTAGTCTTTCCAAATGACTGGAGCGGAAACAGGAGGTGGTGACTGTGCTCCTAACAGTTTTCCAAAAGTTACTCTGAGGGCAGCAGTGGCCCTGCTTGAGAAAGTGCAAATTTCACTGCATGTATTTTATTTTCCAAGGAGAGAAGGTGCTAGAGGTATCCTATCTGGAAAACGACATGCAGTCACTGAAATTTCTCCAGTCTGCTGCTGCATGGAAATAGGCTATGTCCACCCTGAGAGGAAGACAGGGAGGCCTGTGACCTAGAGACCATGACTTACGACTCTTTCAGCTACCTCAGAGCACTTTCACCAAGGGTTTGATGCCATCAACAACTTTCTCCATCAAACTTTTTATAGATTTAAGGATTAGGATTTTCCTGAGTTGTGGTCAGTTTGTCTTCCCTTGCCTAGACCAAGTGGATTTTTTTTAAATCCAGAAAAATTCTGTAAAATAGGTTCGGGTAGGAGAAGGAAGAAACACCCATTATCTTGCTTTAATATGGCAAAGATGGGTTTCAAGGGCCAGAGATCTTAATAGACAATAATCTATTAATAATAAACTAAGGAATATAGATATTGCTAGTTAAAAAGAAGCAGTGCCAGCTTACTATATCAGACACTTAATAAATGCATTTTGTGGTGAAGCAGATAATTTGGCATACTTGATGGCTCCATCCCAGTTTCCTGCGTTCAGAGGTTTCATGGCTGAGTTACTATCTTAAAAATCCACTAGGTGGAGATCCTGGGCCATATTCCATAGATTATGACCAGAAAGAATTGTGAAAAATATTTTATCTTGCTTTATTTTCTTCAATGCTTTTTTCTTTCTGAAAGATTGCAGAGTGAAATTATTTATCGATTGGTATATTAAAGAAAATCTGGCATGTACAAACAAGCACTTCAAAGCTTTTTAGTAACACGTATCACAAGCAGCTGAATTGATACTAGAAACCAAGAGTATAAAACCTATGATGGTATTTTATTATTAAAAAGAAGCAGAAAAGGCTTGTGTTTCTCTCTAAAACAACAGTGACCAAATCACACATCAATTATTTGAACTTACTTGTTTATGAAAACATTTGCCTTAAATCAGATGACTGGATCCCTTTAACTCAAAATTTCTTTGTTTTGGAGTCTAGTAAGATAAGGTCAAGATTTTTTAAGTGGTTGAACTAAGTAGCTCTTGTATATGAACTAAATAGCTCTTGTTTTCAGGACTGACATGAATATCTGAATGTCACTGTGGGCTACATCTTGTGCATAGCACTTGGGTTATGAAGAAGGGTGTGGGACTCCCTTATCGCACAAGAAGGACATATATTACCAATTCTACATGCTGAATAGGAGTCAGTATAAGCTGCCAATTAGAGTCCAGAGGTCATGGGGAGCTAGCAAGATCTTCTGCAGAAATCTGAGGACTACCCATGACATCAACAAAATGTTGGTTCCTCTCCTTTTTCACATTGTCTCTTTATTTTTCCAAATAGAGCCCAAAACACAGCATGAGAGAATGGCAGAATCCAGAACGGAATGCCTCCTCCAGTGTGGAGTCATTGTTCTTCTGAGTTGCTCTGAGTTCTTCACTGTAGGCTTGCCTTCTATGATTATAAAATCTGTAAGAGAGTAGGCCCACAAGCCTCACCAAAACAGTAGAATATAGAACTTTAAAGCAAGAATATCAGCATGCCCAGAATTTAATCAGTGTGACTGGTCATTTGTATCCCAAAAAACTCTGGGGAGGAGAATTTGGTCACTCTGTTGTGTGACTTTGCTCTTTAGGCCACAAGACCTTCATCTGTAAAAGAGGGAGGGTGAGAGGACAACCTTCTCATTCTGTGTTCATCCACTTGCATATTAATGGCTCAATTTGAGAAAATTAATTTCTCAATTTGAGAAAATAATCCCTGGTAGTACCTTTGCCTCCACTTCCTTTATGAAAGGATAATTTACTTGAGAAAGTTGCTTTGGTGATCATCACAAAAGTAAAGCAGCTCATTGCAATGTTTTATTTTAGAATGCTTTGATCAAGGACTATTTTAATTATTTATTGAAGATTTCAGTGGCATTTGAACTTAAGGAAACTGATAAACTATAATAGCCCAAATACCATTAAAATTGAAGCTACTCTACAAAAAAGAGGGGTATTTAGGATTTTAAATGTTAAGGTGGTAGTTATTTTTTAAGCATTTCTATAAAGCCAGTGTTTGCTGCCTTCTTCACAATTGTAACAGTATCCAATTTGTCAGATGAGATCTAAAGAGGTCTGATTGGGTCATTTCAGAGGAAAGCCTGTGAGAGACTGTTGCTCTGAATCTGTCCATTTACTCCATTCCTGTGTGGGATAGATCCATGGATGTTTGCAATAAAGTGTGCTTTTAGGTTCAGAAATCCAACTGGCAGTGGATTTGGTTGTACTGTTTTCCTGCCAGTCTATATAACAGAATATGGGAATATGCTTGTGCCTATGGTATTGCTATTATTCTAAGACTAAATCTCAGTGGGCTTTAGGAAAGTTTCCTTTCTTTGCAAGAAGACAAGGTGTTCAATGGGATAATGTACCACTTAGGAAGATAGAAATCACAGGTGAGAAGTCTCTGTGGCACTTTTGTTATGGCTCTGCTTGTGTCAGAAACTAACATGGGGCAGTTTAAGTAACAAAGGCAACTTAACATGAGGCTAGAGAGTGTCTCACCAAATCTGATGGCAAGAAAGGACATGGACCTCCAGATAAAACTGAACTAAGGAACTGGACAGCCACCAAAAATTAAGGATGTGCCTATGTTTTACCTCTTCTCCATGTCTTTCCACTTGTTCCCCTTTTTCTTCCTTGTTATAGACCTGGAGGGAAGAAAGCAGATATTTCATGGCAACTGCATTGATTATTTCTAAGCAAAAACATACCAAACAGGTAAACTGATCATTTGTATGCAAATCCCAAATTCTTGGGAGGAGAAACTGAGTGGACTGAGTAGAACTGTGTGCCCAGCTTGATTTGAACAATTCTCACCTGGGGAGGAGGAATGTTAATATGACTTCAGGGCCTACTCATGGAGCCATAGTGGTAGTATTCCAGGAATCTGACTCCACAGAAAAGCAGAGAACATTAAAAATTAAAAAGAGGCAGTATGGCCCAATGGGTAAAAGCAGGCATTGAGACTGAACAATTTTGCTCAATTCCCTACTTTGCCCTTTGTATCATGTTCCTTTGGACAGGTTATTTAATTTTTTTTCCACAGCTGTGCAGGGTTTTCTCAACTGTACAATGTTGTGCATTGTTAAGATGAAAAGAGTTAATCTGTGTAATGTTCACAACATAGTGCCCACAATATAGTTTATATATTTACTGTGGATATTGTAATTAATAAATGGCACAGGTTGATTTTTGTTTTTGTGCCAGGGGTCAAATTCACAACCTCATGCATACCAAGCAGGCGCTTAAGCCACTGAACCAAACTCCCGGCCCTATTTTTTTCAAGGCAGGGTTGCCCTACGTAATTCAGGCCGGCCTTGCTCACGTTGTAGCTCAAGCAGAACTGGAACTCTTAAAGCTTCACCTACCTCAGCCTCCCAAGTACTGGGATTAAAAGCATGCGCCACCGCGCCTGGCAGGTTGATTTTTTAAATTCAGATTTTGCCTTGAGTCGACTTCAGAGTCTGCTGGAGCTTGTCAATAACTTCTTATTTGCAATCTCCCCTAGCTTGTCAGTAAGCATAGACATTACATTTAAAAGCCCAGTTTTACACTAAAGATTACAGTAAAATTTAGGGTTTCCCCTTTGCCTTCCTTGCCCACCCCTGCTACTCCTTGTTCTTCTGCACAACCTTAGAATCACTTATACCTTTTGACTTTTACCTGATCTGAATCTTCTGCTCTATTTTATCCTCTCTGACTCTCCTGTATTTCAGTTTTGAAATTGTCTGACATCAGTTGAATTATCATCCTACTACCCACACTTTGGTTCATTTTCTCTTCTCTGTTAACAACTTTATCTTCCAACTGCTGTAAGTCTGCATATCCTTGAGACCTTCTTACTTTCTTAAAAATGTGAAGGTCATTTTCTCATCAGGGGAGATGGTGAAAAACCACTAGGTTTTATAATTATGAAGAACTCTCTGCTCATGGAAAACAAAAAAAAAATCTCTACTTTGAGAATCAGTGTCAGATTTGCTGAGAATATTACAACATGATCATACAAAAGTAATTTCTATTTCTGAATGCAACACCATATAATAGGAATATTAACCACATTGATTATAAACAAGCAAGTACTTGGGAATGCATCTTTTCTACATGAGTTTTTCATTTAAGGAAGCTAATTATACCCATGACAGCAACTTTGGGTTAGTAAGGGCTGTTGACCACTAGTTGGTTGTGACCTCATTATGTAGAACTGGATGTTTGTAATAAATGATGGTCATTAAGACAGAATTCTACCTTTATTTAAGGGTCAAAGATACAAAATGTAGAATTTCTCAAATTGAGCATTCTGGGAAAGTTCCAAGGTGATGGAAGAGGATGAAAGAGAGCAGCTTTGAAACACTGTGGTGGTAGCAATAACAAAGATGATGGGTTCAGCACATACTTTCCCTGCTGTTTCTTTTGCCTAGTGACTGCTTTGACTTGCCTTTGATCATTTCTTTCTCCTCCTCCTCATCTCATTATCTTCATATATCCTGCCAATCCCTTCATGGGTACCCCTGCAAATTCAGTGTAAAATGAAAGAAAGGGTCACCTATTATACTATCCTTAAACTTGAAAATCATGTTATGGATTTATTGCAAAGAAGTAGAAATACAAGGTGAAATATGAAAATGGCAAGAGATGGAATAGTTATCCATGAAACTGGTCACACTGGTTCTCATTCTGAGTGGGGATAGGGAAGCAGTTGTTTGTAATTCTGGAAGAGGGAGTTGTCTGTATGGCTTTTGGTTTCTGAGAGACCCAGATGTTCATTAATTTGAAAATTTGTACACAGTGAATGAGTATCACACCCCAAGTGCCAGCAGTCAAGAAATCATTGTGGAATGAAATCCACTAATAATTTCATATCAGGGTTCAGAAAATGAACATGGGACCAATATCTGTGACCAACAGATGTGTCTTTTTTTCCCCTGAAGCATTGGCTTGGTTACTTTTCTCTCATTGTTGAGGCAAAATACCTCATGCCCAACAAGAAGGAAGGAAAGGCTTATTTCTTATGGTTCTTGAAAGTTTCATTTCATACTCAGCTGGCTCCAAGGCAGAATGGCATGGCTGAGAGACAGCTGTTCATGATGACTGCAAACAGCAAACATTAACAGAGCAAAAGAGGAGAGACAGCCTTCTTCCCACCCTTACACTGTATGCCAGTTCCACCCCGGGTGGGTGTAGCACTCACACCACCAATCCCAGCGCCAGACAACAAACCAGTCATGAGCACCAGACTCAGCTGCATCCATGATTACATGAGGCTTGGGGGGCCATCTGAACACAAACCATAATATTCCACCTCTGGCCCCCCAAGGACTCATGTACATCCTTTATACAAAAGACATTTAGTTCATCTTCAAGAGTTGCCAAAGTACTAACAGTTTTAGCATTGCTGAAAAGTCCAAGTCCCAAGTTTCCACCAAGATCTATGGTAAATGCTTAGCTGTAGCCCCTGTACAAATGAAAACAAGGTTAAATAATTCCAACATACAATGGCACAAGATAAACATTAAAATTTCAAATGTTACAAACGGGAATACAAAGCATTGGAACCAAAGCAAGCCCAAAATTCAGCAGGATGAACATTAAGTCCTGGAGTTCCACACTCAGCATCTGAAGTAATCTTGTTGTGAGCTTCAGAAGACTTGAGTGACTTCACTCCCATGGCACTTCCAGGGGTTTCAGTTCCCATAGCTTCTCTCTTAAGCCCATGGTGCTCAGTCTTTGCAGCTTTCCTTGGATGATCCATGTTCCTGACTTTTTCAAACTTTTGAGATCTCCATTGCACCTTTGGCTTCACACTCACAGCTTCATATATTGCCCTCTTAGGGTCACACTGCTTGGCCTCCCAGGCCTTCTGAAATCAGGGTGGAAACTGCCTTAACTTCAGAACTCATGCATTCTCCATTTGCCTAAAACCAGTGCCATGTGTATGCTGCTGAGGTCTGCTGCCAGCTGGAGCAGTAGCCAGGCTTTCCTCTCTCTTGGCTGAAGGGGTCAAGTGCCTGGATTGCTGAGCACTCTGAACCTGATTGTGAGGAACAGATTTTCTATGCCACTACCATTCTGGAATCTGGTGAGGCAGCCACCATTTTGGAACCTCCTCCATCACCACTCTGCAATGTGGTGCTCTGCAGCTTTCTCCAAGCAAAGTCTTTCACTTTTGCAGTGCTGAGACTGCGAAAGGTGGAGACCCACTGCTTCCCAGGATGTCCCCAGGCCATCTTTTTTATTTCTCTGTTCTTTCTCAGCAATTGAGGCCTCAACTCTATCTTTATAGTCCACAGCTTTCTGGCCAAACTCACAATCATCCTGTTGGGCTCTTTGCTCTTGATTCACAACATAAATCTGGCTAAAAGCCCCCAACAATAGCCGTGCCATTGCCTCAGCATTCGACTGCCTTGAAATTTCTTCTGCCAGGTAATCATCCACTGTCCTTAATCTCAGTCTCAGGCAAAGTCGCTGGGCATGAGCATAATGCAGACAATCTTTCAGCCAAACCTTAAATATTGTCAGGAGTTCAACAACCAATGCAGTCCTTCTTCCAAGCAGAAACCTCCTGAGCCTGGTCTTTACTGACAGACTTTCTGTCAGCCTTCTGGTCTCCTGAGCTCTGACCAGAATTTCCTCTACAGAGCAGCCTAATCTGTTCCAGCTCTATGCATTCAGGCAACACCTCCAAACCTTTCCAAACTCTTCCCACAAGTCATTCCCAAAGACTGTTGAACACAATGTTCAGGTTTAGTCACAGTAATGACTTCGCTCCCAGTACCAAATTCTGTCTTGGTTACTTTTCTCTCACTGTTGAGACAAAATACCTGACACCCAACATGAAGAAAGGAAAGTTTATTTCTTATAGTTTTTGGAGGTTTCAGTTCATACTCAGGGTGGCATGGCTGAGAAACAGCTGTTCATGATGGCTGCAAACAGCAAGCATGAACAGAGCAAAAGAGCAAAGACATGCCTTCTTCCTGCCCTTACACTGTATGCCAGTTCCACCCCTGGGCAGGTGCAGCACTCACACCACCAATCCCAGCACTACACAACAAACCAATCATGAATGCCAGACTCAGCTGTGTCCATGATTACATGAGACTTGGGGGGCCATTCGAACACAAACCATAACAAACATATTGCACAAAAATTCAGATTTGAATGGTGGAGGGCACATTTTCTACTTCTCCATAAAGCATGCTTCTTTGTTGCTTTTCTCCAAGTCACTCATGTGTGCTACTCACTTGGAACTTGAAGGCATTTGACTTTGCCAAGTAATTTTGATTTAAGTATCATGAATCTATATTATTGAAAAGCAAACCAAGCCCTGAACTCTTCCTGATATTGGTTTGATTTTTCTTCCTCTTTGGGCATTTGTGAACAGATTGGCCCCATGGATCATCTCTGGCATTAAAAGGAACACTTCCTGGAATGTTTATTCTCCAATTTCTCTTGTGCTCTGATATGAATTCATTGGTTTCTCCCACAATTTGTTTAAGCTACTGTAGAAGGTATTTTTATTTTGTGCATTTGCTTATACATGATTTATGCCTCTTCTAAAAAGCTTTGAGGCAGCGTACAGTAACAGGACAATTAAAAATAGGAACAGAACCATTTAAGAAATCAATTAAAAGGATTAATTTGTTACTTCAGTTAGACATTTAATTTAACTCTGTGCTTTCTTAGATAAACAAAAGAATAGGCTGTGTAATTTTCACTGTCCAATTTTCACCTTTAGACAGATAGAATTCTTGGGCTGATATTGAAATTTAAAAGTTTCTTATTTCATGGATTTTTATAATATAATTGTTCCTACTGGTATTTACCCATCCTGTCTGTATTGCTACAATGATGAATTATCCACCTAAGAAACCAACATTCCCTCCAGAGTATCCTGGGTTCTGATGTGCAAGGGTACAGAGAACCCACAAATGCTGTTGAAAATACAAACATCCTTGCAGCATCTGTGAAGGATTGATTCCAGAACCCCCACAGATTCAAAACTTTGAGGGTGCTCTAGTCCTTGATAAAATTGTATAGTATTTGCATATAACCTATACATACCCACCTGCATACTCAGAATCATCTCCAAATTATTCATAATACCTAATATAATGCCAATGCTATGTAATTGATTCATGTATTGTTTAGGGAATAATAGCAAGAGAAAAAGTCTGTAAATATTTAGTACATATGCAATTATTTTTTAGAATATCTTCCATCTATAGTTGGTTGAATCCATGGATGTGTAATCCACAGATGAAGAAGCATGACTGTATGTGCCTTTAAAAATCTTTGGACATTGATAGTCACGTGTTTTATCCACAGAGGTCATAAAACAAATGGATGCTGATGCCAGTTTTTCAGGAAATTCGGGACATAGGTTTTTTAAGAAAGTACACTAAGAGCACTAGAATCAGATAATGTATGGGAACTAACCCAGTAGGTCACCTGCTTTTCATTGTAAAGCCCCTGCTCAGTCACTCAATAGCTTTAATTCATTTATTCCAAGGGTTATAAAACCTGATTACTACCATTGTTCTGTAAAGAAAATATTTTCTTTCCCAAATCCTGAGGTCCACTTATGTGATTGTGGCACAGAAAGACCTCTAGATATTTTCTCTTTATGAGACAATGTGAAGGATAAAAAGACACTTATTTGACATTGTGTGGGTGCAGAGGAGAAAAAGAAGACTTGATTGCTAAAAAGTGGTAATTTACCTGGTAGTGTGTTACAGAGACTTGGTCTCTGGAGCCCAACTACGTCACCTGGGTTGTCCATTGAGCAAGTTTCTTATCAAACCTCAGTTTCCTCAAGAGTTACATTGCATCCATTACCTTTTCTTTTTTCCTTTTCTAGGACACTTAATGAGAAATCCAGAGCCAACTTGCTTTAATTTCTTTCTTTCTTTTTTTTCTTTTTTTTTTTGGTACTGAGGATTGAACTCACAGCCTCGCGCCTGCCAGGCAGGCGCTTATACCAATGATCTAAATCCCTAGCTTTAATTTCTTTCTTGATTCCCAACACAATTCTTTCTTATTCTTTCCCCGATACATCTGAAAAAGTGCACATACACATAAATATATACATATATATTATAAAATTTATTTTGGCATAATATAAATATATAAGGCATTATTTGGCATAATATATAGGCAATATTTTCTAAATGATGTCAAATTCCTTTTAAAAATCAAGCATATATATTACAAATAAATTAGATAGTGAAGTATGATTTTTTTGTGCATTTAAAAAATTCTACTGTATTTTTTTCTCTTCCACCTGATTGATTGACAGGACATTTATGTGTAGCCATAACAGAGCCTCACAGTAAACATTTCTTGAGTGACTTGAACCCTATTGCTTCTAATTTGAACTTATTTTCAAAACAGGAGATCTTGTAAATTTTAATACTGTCTGATCATGACCAAACCTACATACTGATTTAAGTACTTGCTTTTTGGATGTATTGTTTAAAATTCCTCCTTGCTCTGAGATGCCTGTTAACATGTTAAACATTTAAAAAGGCTCCTTGATCCTGTAAGTATTTGTATGAGAGTGAGGATCAAATGTACTCAACTGGGAGAAATCCAAGCAACATATTGAGAGGGGAAGTGTCTTTGGTTTCATTTGGTGGTGGCACTTGGGCATTAGCCTGGCAGCAACTTGTACTCTGTGGGAGGAACTGGAGACTCCTAAATCACTCATTGAACAAACATTTATTCACTAGCAAGTTGTGGTTATAAGATTATACATTGCAAGATTTTGATGGTGCTATAAACTACTCAAGCTCGGCTCTTATAATTTATTGAAATATCAGCTCTCCTCAAAGGAATTATAGACAGATAATTACCATTTGTCCAGGTGCCATAAACCAAGTCAACTTTGAATTTCTGTATGGCAGAATTAAATTCTATTTTGGGGGCAGGAAGGAGGTATTTTATTAAAACTAAACAGCTGAAGAATCAGAAACCATCTATCCAAATGGGGTTCACTGATACACACACTCCCTCACCACTCACCCTTGTTTAATCTCTGAAAAATCCTTTTCGGGGGAGCTTCTGTGATAACCAGTTTTCCTTTTTAGCGTCTCCAGAAGCTTTTTTTTTTATCATCATGGGTTTTGTCTTGGGACTTCTGGCTCAGTTTCTACACTTCTGTTTTTCCCTTGTCCTTTTCCTCCCATGGCTTCTGTCTCTGTCTGACGCATCCTTTTCAGCAATGCAGCCTTTTCAGTTGCTTGCTCACCTGGGGAATGGTCTATTCTGTACAGGACCCATGGAGGCTCCCACATCAATGAAGCAAATTGATGGCAGGTTTAACACATTTCCTAATTATTGTCTGCAGATGCTTTTCAAAGTAAACAATCCCTGAAACCCTGCATACACAAGAAAACATTCCCCTGGCAAAATGATCTTGTTGGGAGCTTGCAAAGGAAAACCCAAACAAAGGAAGAATAAAAATATTCACTGGCAGGAGCTTCTGAGCCATACACCTTACTCCTGTTCAGAGGGATAAGAACAGGAAAAAAATCCTGAAGCATCATATCCTGACCCTCAGTTACCATATTGGGACTAACTTTTGTTAAAAGAGACAATGCCTGCAAGAACACCCTTCCTATTTTATCAATGGTTATGTGCTGCTCTATTTTTCCATTCTTTTTTTCTCAATTGTCCACTGTTGGGTTCAGATGGTTCATTCTGCCAGCTGGTGGTCTCTTCTCCATGCTTTTATCCTGAGTCTCTCAGATGTCATCTGTGAAAGGCCTGTTCAAAACTGTGGAAGATAGTTGGGCCTCAAACCCTTCTCCTGGCATCTAGGAGAAAAAGAATTTCTAAGACATCTAGATAGGCTTAATGGAAAGGAAAGACCAGCTCATTGTTGGTCTGCCCCCTATTGGCTAGCAGTTTTGGAGTTTTGAACTTGTGCTGTGTTTTATTTTTCTCTTTATTAAGCGTCTTCTTCTCTATACCCGCTTTCTTCTTCTCTTTGCATAGAATACTAGAAAATTAATTTCAAGACCTTTCTTGTATCTGTTGTTATTATTGTTACACACACTTCCAACCAGTAAAGGTAATAAATTGACCCTAGGAAGGCTGACTGCAGATAGCAGTGGCTTGAGGCTGGAGAAGACCAAATTCCTCCTGTGCTGGGCTACTGAGCCACATCTATGTGCAATCAGAGATAAACAGAGAATCCATCCCTGAGAAACCCTCTAAGACTGCCACAGAGAATCACAGTGCTGGAACTCCATTTGTGGTCACCATTGAATGTCCTGAAGGACACAGGAAAGAACAAAGTTTAGGACTACATTACATGAGGGGTGGCCTTTGTTAGCTTGATTTCTTTTCCTCTCTTGTAGGAATTTTTTCATCTCACCAGAGAAGGGCTGGAACTTTGCATGGTTTGAATATAATAGAGGAAGAAGAAAAGATCTTTTGATCAGTGTTTGCTGTTTCTGCAAAGTCCAGCTATTCTCCTTCTCCCCGCCTTGCATGTATTTGTTGTGAATAAAGTGATATATCTACACTTTTTCCCCACATTAGCCAAATCTTAACTTCAAGGAGACAGAAAAACCTTCCAAAAGTAGTAAAATTGAAGACAACAAAACTATAGTCTAGAGGCAGATGAGAGTTTTTTAAAAGCAGAGCAAAATTTCTTGAAGTCACTCTGTTCCAAGGGAAGGAAAAGAGAAAGAGTGAAGGTCTGAATTCAAAGAAATGTAAATAAAAATTCCACATGCTCTGATTTTAATCGTTTCATTGGGCCTTTCTGTGAAGGGGTATATAAGTGAGTGGATTTGCCTACTCCTTCAATAAATCAAAGCTTTTCAGAGCGGGATCATCAGTGGGGACTCTTTACCCCAGGAAACTGTAATTGGAGGTAAATATTAATTCCAGAGGAAGGCCTTTGAGCCTAAGAAGCGCAGCCACAATGTGCCTCCAAGGAGCCACTTCTTTTTCTATTCCACACCCATTGGAAGCAGATTGTGGGAGCAAAGCTTATCTCCCATTTTTATCTGTTTTTAACAATGCTCTACCTACTGCTAGTTAAACTGAGCTGCCTTAAGCTCAACACAAAAAGCTCTTTTCAGAGCATCTAGCAGATAACTTTTTAAAAAAAGAAAAAAAGAAACCTTTTCACACAGCTCTCCTGGTGCCCTTTCATGAGTAGGGGCTCTGCACAGGCAGCCGGGCCTGAGATGGCTTTTGGGGACAAAGACATCATCAAGTAATAGGCCCACGTTCATTCTTTAAAGTTGCCGCCCTGCTCCTGCCCCTACCTTCTGCTTTTCTTACAGTACCCACCCCGACCTCCTCCACAGTGGGCAGGCCTATAGGGGCAGCAGTTTTTCTTCTTTGTACGTAGGTCAGTAAAGCAGTGAGAATGTCCTGGGCTAAATTATTTCTCACCTTCATCAGGCAGTGGTATCTAAAGCGTATAGTTTCATCTGGAAACTCATGAGACTGCATGTGGCTAAGGTGATTTAAAAAAAGGGGGGATTCAAAGCACACAGAATGGTGGATAGATTCTGCTAAAAGTCTGTGAATAGTTTGTATCCATATCAGCAGTGCTAGAAAAGAACTGCTGTTCTCATTGATAATGAGATAGATTTCTGGAATCTCATTTTCCTTCCACAAGAAAAGCAGGGATGGTGCCTGCTCCACTGCTGCTACTGAGGAGATTTCTGAGAACTCTGCAGTTTATTTTAAAATCTCTGAACACAACTTTGAAGTACATCTACTTTGAAGTAACTCTCAACCTGTTTCTGAAGAGTTTGAGGAGTGTCTAAGAGGCGATTGAAAGGACTCTGGATAGAGGAACAGCCCTATCTTCTAAATTCTTGCTGCTGTTTCCTCTCACCAGCCGGCCATGTTGGGGAGGCTGCCTCACCGAGGATGCCCCAAGGGAAAATCCTGAGGGAAAAGGAAAAGATCTCTCTATTTTAGTCTTGGGTGTGATCTAGTTCTCCCCTGTACCTCTTCTTGCTTTCCTTTACTTCCTTTCAGCATTTTTATGTTAATGCCACACCCCCTTCAGTCCTGTGAACATGACATACTATTTACTATTTGCTTCAAGAATGAAATCACCTTTCATCTGTCACAGATCAGTCTCCCTGGAAGCTGAATTTTAAGTAGAGATTCCTGGGTAAAGACGAGGATGTGCTCTCATGATGGAAGGCTATAGAAGGGAAGGGAAAGAAGCAGGCTGGTTCAGAAGGAAAATCTGAGTTCCCACACAGCTGACCTTAAGGAGTGGATGACTCTGGAATTAGGAAAGCCCTTCAGAGTTGTCTCATACTGGCACAGGAGTCCAGATCTTTCTACTTTTTATATCATTGCATGCCCATGGAGGAAGTAAGCCTGTGGGCAAGTAGATTTCTTCAACCAAGGCAGCCCCATGCAAGATCTTGGTTAGACAGCAACAGGACCTGCACTCTTGCCTCGCCCTGCAGTGCCAAGCCCAGGTCTCACTCAACCTGGCTTCCAAATCAGAATTGCCTGTTAATGTTGCTTTCCTATCTCACTGAAAGAGTAGCTGAAGTGTTCCAAAGACGAGGCCTGCCAGCTGGAGAGGAGAGAGCCAGCATTCAGACCCAACAGGAGGCTTGGATTTCAACAGAGAAAAAAATACATAAATATTTTTCTAATCACATAATTAGAGGAAATCCACTGCCCTGTACAGTTACAATCTAAATGGCCTACTTCATTAAAATGCACAAGTTCTTGTAAAATACTTTCAACTATATTCTCAAAAGGTTTTTCCTCCATGGGTTTATTTTTTAAAAGCAAAACTAAATAAATATTAGCTATAAATATGTAGTATATAAACGATATATTTTAATTGCATGTCTCTTATTCTGTACCTTCTTCACATTTTATGGTAGAACATTATTGGTTATTAGCACTTAACAAAAGCATTATCAAATAGCATCAGGAAGCATTTTTATCAATTTTATCATTACAAGATAGTGGGCAAATTTGTCTACACAGGTGATGGAAGTAGAGAGCTGAATTATTCAGTGAATTTGATTAATGTTTATGTCAGAGCAGGAACTAATATAACAGTAATGGGGAAGTTCAATTAGTTCTTTAATTAGACTCATGTTTTTAGCCTATTGTGAAGGATAATTATTTAAGTTTGCTTAAGGCATAGGGAAAACCCTTGATTACAGGTATCCAAAAAAATACAATATAAGAGACATTAAGGCTCTCTGAAGAAACATAAAGCTTGTGAGAATAATGCCAGAGAAAATTTAAATACATTGTCATTTACGGAAGTCATTAAAGACTCCACTAAAAGTTAAAACAAAGTTCAAAATAAATTATTTTTATTTTAAGTGTATTAATTCTCTTCCACTTGAATTCAGGACATTTTTAACTGCAATATCAAGTCAATAGAGTGTCACTCATTTAAGTATGAAGGCACTTACTTTAAGAAATCTGCATAATTCAGATTTCTCTCCCAACTCACTGCTAGGATTTAATCACATTTGAAAGCCATATAGATTTTCTTCTCGTTTCTTATTCTAGTCTAGCAGTGGTCCTTGAATTTTAATGTGCACCAGGGTTACCATATAGAAATATATTCAAAACCAGCTGCACTTCATGGACCAGTTAAGAGAGTTTTAAGGATAATTCAGGCTATCTGATAATTATAGTAAAAAATTATTTTATGGAGCCCCTTAGGTCAGAAAATCCAACTACAGTTGAAATGTTTTATCTAAACTAACTGTTCTCATCTCTAGCTTTCAGGTGTGACACAAATACTGTTCTATTGATAGAGGACTGAAGTTTATAAATGACTTGCTTTTTAATTTTGAATGAATTAAAGAGCATTTAACATTATCCCATAAAGTAGCATGCTTAATCTTTGGCATCTGTTGATGCTTTCATGAGTGGGAGAAAAGGAATTCAAATTCGGGCTTCTGACTTGGAATTCTTAGCCTGCCCCTTTGGCTCACAGTCTTTTGCTGTGGATTATGACTCTTAACTTACTGCAGTGTTTGTGAAATGTGATTTTGCAGCTAATTTTCTTCTTAATTTTAAATGCAGAAACATTTTTCAAAAAGAAAGAAAAACATCTTAAATGTTTGTGACAAAAAGTGAGTCCATAGCTATTTTTTAACACACAATGGTTTCAATGCTCAAAATAAGGCAAAGTGATATGTAAAAGATTTATAAATTTTAAAATAATATGTATAATACCATGTGTTGACAATATTAGTAATATAATAATTAAAAATTTTTGGTTGTCTATATCTGTACATTATTAATATGTTTGAAACAAAAAGTGAAGGTCAAGGGGAAAAAACTGTACGAAAATTAAATTTGCTGGGCATGGTAGTGCACGCCTTTAATACCAGCACTCGGGAGGCTGAGGTAGGTGGAACGTTGTGAGTTTGAGGCCGGCTTGGACTACAACGTGAGCAAGGCTGGCCTGAATTATGTAGTGCAACCCTGCCTCGAAAAAACTAGGGCCGGGAGTTTGGCTCAGCGGCTTAAGTGCCTGCCTGACAGGTGCGAGGTTGAGAGTTTGATCCCCGGTACCGAAAAAAAAAAAAAATTAGTTCAGGCTGGCATGGTGATGTACACCTGTAATCTTAGCACTCTGAGAGGCTGAGTCAGGAAGCTCCCAAGTTCAAGCCCGACCTGGGCAAATTAGCAAGACCCTGTCTCAAATAAGACATTAAAAATGTATGACGATATTGGTAATATAGCTCAGTGAAAAGTCTCTTGATTCAATCCCCAGTACCACCAAAAAAAAAAAAATGCATATTTGATTATTGTGTTTGAGAAAATGACACAATAATTATTCATACACTTATTTAACACGCTTACAATCTTTGTTTAATGTTTGGAGTTTTTTGGTCTGCAATGTTGACTTTTGCCTGCCTTCAATTAATATTATCTTTATTTTTATGTCTTTTATTCCTCTTTCATATTTCATATTAACCTTTTAAGGTTTTGGAAATACTTTTATGAAATGTGTGTGTGTATGTTTCATGTGTGTGTATTTGGGATGGAGGATAGTAGTAGAAAGCAAGCAAGAAGATAAACAAGTACATTTTTTAAAAGAATATGGGCACATATGACCTTGCACCTCTTGCTGACTGTACTTAAACAAGTGAATGCAATCAGAAAGAAGGCTGTTTATAGATTTTTACATGTATTAAACATATGTATTGAGCATACATATTCATTGAGTTTATTGGATATGCTTCTCACTTGCTGTGAAAAAAATGATTAACAAGAAGTGGCCCTTGCTTTCATGGGTTCAACTTTGGGAAAGGACAGACGAGTATACAGACTCTCAGATAAGGTCTAGAAAAGCATATGTTTAGGCATGATGGAAGTATAGGCAATTCTCAGTAGAAAGAGACTTGTTATGAAGGCAGCAAAATCAAAAGCAGCAAGAGCAAAATAATCAAGGCATGGAGATCTTCACTGGAGGGGTAGATTGTTCCTGTTATCATAAGAAAGTAAATTGCTGTCATGCCAAATGAAGCTTGAACATTCTAGAAGCAAAAGGCAAGGAAGCAGAAGATCACAAATCACACTACATAGAGAGGGGTGAAGAAACCCAAAATTTATGAAGAGCCTTATGTTAGATGGTTGACTGGCTCATTAGACTCCAAGAGCATCCTATGATAAATGTTCATACAGGAAGTAACCATAGAGCAAACATTATGCTAGGCACTGAAAACATAGCAGGCAACCAGTCAGCAGGATCCCTACACATCTGTGACTTTCTATTCCACTAGAACAGGCAGTAAGTAAACAAACAAGTAGAATTAATGTACCATGTGATCCAGAATGTCTACAAGTGGGATATCAGGAAGACATAGGTGAGCTGGAATGTCTTGGGAAGGAATCCAGACACAAAGAGATATGACAGCTGAACTTTGCAGACAGACACAGAGGTCCTCAGACTGAATGACCACCATGTCTTCAGGGAGCAAATGGGAGAAAGATGGATCTGGAGAAAGGTGAACAAGGGAGAAATAGGGAGAAGTCAGTGGGAAACATGCCATGGGCTATGGTGGAGAGTTTAGCTTTCATCCTAAGTGTAGAGGAAAGTACTTGGATACTTTTCTCAGGTAAATATTGTCAAAGAAAACTAGAACTGCTTTGTAAAGAGGTAAAAACAAATTTTAATCAGGAACTATTGCAATAGTGGGAAAGCTACTTCATTATAGAACTGGATGCAATTTCAAACATAGCAAAGGAAAGTGGGGATTTAAGAACAGAGTGGTCAGTGGATGAAAAATTATTAAGATGGGTCATGAGGAGCAGGGATTATGTTGTTCTTGATAAACCTCAACAAGATTCTTGTTGAGGTTAGGACAGACAGGTATCAATGGTGAGGGACTCTCAGTAAACTGACAGCAGGATTCTTGCTCTTTGGAAGGCCCAGCGACAGTCCCTCATTGAAAGAACTCTCAGGGGAGCCTGGCTAGAATTTGATCAAGGGGAGAATCTTTGTGAATCCATCATCTTGTTCAGGAAAAGGTGAAATTCTTCATGCCTTTGCATGCAAGTCCATTTTCTCTTTGAGTCATTCACTGTTCATGAAAGATCAACTAAATCATTTGGTAGTGGAAGGTATTTGCTAGATGATACAAACATGTATTTAATGAAGAAAATTTCTATGAAAATAAAAAGTAAAACAAAAATTAATTGTTCTAAATCCAGTTTCTGAGACCCCAGAGTAGTAGTCAATTGAGAAGTTCTCTGAATATTGAGAGTGAAGACTGTTTAGATGATGAAGTGAACTGACAGATTCCTGATTTGCACTCTCGATGTCTTTTGTGACTACATTGGTTTTATCAGCTTTCCTGAGTCCTGACTTAGTCACAAATCTCTAACATTTATGGATCCTAGAACAAAAGAAAAAGGAAGCCCCCAAGTCATGTGCCTAGATAACATAATTTTAAATTGTTAGATGGCTTCTAAATAAACATGTTTAATACTTCTACCTTGACAAATACTCTTCCATAGTGACCTGAAATTCTGATTCAATTTAGAATTCTTGAAACTCCAAGTTCAGTATTATGTGTTTAGAGGAGGTGGGATTGAAAGACCCTCTCTGACTTCATCCCAAACTTAGAATAAAGATTCATAGAGACCCAGGAGAGTCTTGGGGCCATTATGGCAGAGAATTCTGAGATATCAGATGACTTGGATTGTTAGGAGGGTTGTGGGCTCATATATTTTTCACCCTTTGGTCCACCAGACAGGGTTTGTGACATGGTCTATAAATTACAGGATCTCTCAAATGTGTGTATGTGTGTGTGTGGGAGGGTATCTTGTCAAGTTCAAGGTAGTGCTGCCTGTACAGTAAAGCTGAGAGAAGAAGCAAGAAGATTCAGAGAACAGAAAGAAGCAGACCAGATCCCTAAGGAATATTCTAGAAATGAATAATTCAAACAATTGGCATGGTTCTATTAGTTTCTTATGGCTACTGTAGCAAGTTACCACAAATTTGGAAGCTTGAAAGAACAGAAATATATTCTTTTCTATTTCGGGGGAGGGGGGTCAAAATCTGAAATCAGTATCAATGGGCCACAATCTCCAGTGTAAACAGCGCCACTTTCTCTCTCAATGCCCTAGGAGAGAATCTCTTACCTCTTTCTTCCAGCTTACGGTAGCTGGGGCATTCCCAGGCTTATAGCTCCATCACTCCAGTCTTCAAGGCCAACATCCTTACATCTCTTTCTCTTCCAGCTTCACAGCTCCTCTTCTGTGTGTAAGTTTCAATCTCCCTCTGCCACTCTATCACAAGAATATACGTGAGTGCAGTGAATCATCCAGGAAAAATCTATCTCAACAATTTTAATTAAATTAAAATTTAAGGCTTCAGGGATTAGGATCTGATATCTTTATGAGACTGTGTTCAGCCTAACACAGCACTGTCATTGTCTGATAATTCGAACGATAGCATTTTGTTAAAAATTTAAAATTATACTACTTTCGAGGGGAAAAGCAACTGAACTCAGTACTTGTATCAATAGGGAATGATAAATATTTTCATATCGGACATTTTGTCATCATGATGACAATTTAATTTTTAATTTTGGTAGCTGTTTTCCCTGATTGGGAAGGAAAATTGATAGCAGATCAAAAAAGCAAGACTTTTTAGCCAAATGTTTTTCTAAATTTGTTTCTATTAATCACTGTTATTTATACTTGTGATGAGCAGGCAGCAAACGATACCATCCTGGAAAGAAATCATTTGAGCATTTTTTTTTTTTTTTTTGCGGCACCGGGGATTGAACTCACAACCTCGCACCTGCCAGGGCAGGCGCTTGAGGCACTGAGCCAAACTCCCGGCCCTGGTTTTTCGAGGCAGGGTCGCACTGTGTAGCTCAGGCCAGCCTTGCGCTCGCGTTGTAGCCCAAGCCGGCCTCGAACCCACAACGCTCCGCCTACCTCAGCCTCCCGAGTGCTGGGATTAAAGGCGTGCGCCACCACGCCCGGCTCATTTGAGCATTTTTTAAAAGGTGAATGCACTCAAACTGACAGGGTCTGATGACAAGCTTTTTTTTTTTTTCTCCTGAGAATTTGACATAGCACTCTTGAATTCAATTCAACTTTTCAATTAAACTCAAAAAATGCATTTATTTAGAGACCACTAGATGCAGGGCACTAGTTTGAAAATAGAAAGATAAATTATATCCCATACATGTCCTCTGAGAGCTCACAATTTAGCATGTGAAAGAGACAGAAAAACAAACAATTAAGAAGTTGAAAATGCAATACATTAAGTGTTGTGAGAAGACTGTGATTGAAAATGGTTGAGATAAAAGTCCAAGTGGGGAAAAAGAAGAACCTAGGAAAGTATCTGGCATTCAAGGAGAATTCAATAAATATTTGAAAAATGAGCTGAAGTCCTTTCTTCCCCTCCCCTCACCCCATCCTGAGTATAAACTACCATCATCTCTTCTCTGAGCCACTCAGTACCCTCCACGTTTTCCCCAAATGCTGCTTCTCACTTTCAAATTCATTCTCCACACAGGACATCATCTTTCTACCTAAAACCTCCAACTTTATCTGACCTCACTGGAAACAAGATTGAATCTACTTGCCATGGCCTATTATGTTGGCCCCCAAAAATGTTGGCCTGTGTCATTGTTTGTCAGCTACATCGGCATTAGTTCTCTTCCCACAGCCTCTGAACTCATTCTTGTTCTAGGACCTCTGCTCTTGCAGTTTCCTTTGTTTTAACTTGACTCCTTTTCATCCTGATCTCTGCTCAGTTGTCTCCCTTTGTCTTAGTTACTTCCTCATAGCTGGGACAAATGCTATACCTAATGCCTACAAGTTAAAGGAGGAAAGGTTTATTTTAACTTACAGTTTGTAGAGGTTTCAATCCATAGTCAGCTGGCTTCAATGCAGGGCAGCATAACAGAAGAGAAATAGCCCATGGCAGGGCAGGCAAGAGGACAGTGGGAGCAACAACAGTAGCAGTGGCAGCAACAACAGTAGCAGGAGCAGCAGGAGCAGCACAGCAGCAGCAGCCGCAAGCCTCCGTATTCCTTTTCATTCCAATCAGGCTACAAGCCTATTGGTTGGTGCCACTCATACTTAGAGTGGACCTTTCTATTAGCTACACTCAGAACTATGCTAAATCAGTCAGTGGACTAATTTAATTATCACACACCCTTAATCCATATTCATATACTCTAGATCCAGCCACCTCTGAAAAACTCCACTTACGAGCGCATGAAGCTTTGCGGGGGACATCTAGGTATAAGCCATTAACACCCTTGTTGAGGTGACTCATCTGGCTACCACATCTAAAGGCCTTCTCAATGTTTTTTCTATATAGCAATTATTAATTTTCAAAATGATCTCATCTGTTTATTTTCTATCTTTCACTGAGATGCAGTTTCCTGGAGACAAGGACCTTGTTACTCTTGTACAACATTTTATCCCCAGTACCTGTCACATAACAAATGCAAATTTTGGTACCTGGATTGATATGAAAATTAAAAATCTGTACTGATCAATGTCAGCATCTTGATGAAAAGAATTTTTAAAAATAAATATAAAGGAGCCCTAGTGTCCTAGGCATTGGTGACTGTCTTAGTTACTTTTCTCATTGCTGAGACAAAATACTCAACACCAAAAGTTAAAGGAGGAAAGGTTTATTCAGTTCATAGTGTGTAGAGGTTTCAGTCTATAATTGGGTACTTCCGAGGCTGGAGGGCACATGGCAGAGTGGCAACAGTTCATGGCAGTGGAAGACAGCAAAATCAACAATTGAACCTTATCAGCATCTTTCTGCTCCTTTTATACTCTATCAAGGCTGCTGGGATTAGGGCGGTGCCAATCTAATCAATGGACTGATCCAGCAGTCACCCACCCTCAATCCCAACACCCTTAATCTGAGCTTTGCACCACCAGTCAGTCACACACACTCTAGATTCAGCCACTCTGATAAAGGCTCATCTAAAACTGCATGAGACTTTGGGAGACATCTAGACAGAAACCATACAGTGACATTATTACTCCAAACCTTTAAACAAGTTTAAGAGTTAATCCCATGAAGATCACAGTGCATACTCTAATGTTTTGACAAAGGACAAGTTTAGCAATCTGTTATTTTCAGACTACTAGGCTAGTCATTGAACTAGAATTATGACATAGAAGTAAAAATGAACTTAAAAAAATACAGTTTAAGTTTAAAATGAGAACAGTCCAAGACATAAAACTGTGATAATTTGAATTAGTTAATCCTCTTTCTTTGTTCTCTGGATCCTTTATTGGACTTCAACAATAAAAATGGGTGTAAATTCTTCACAAGAGAAGCTTCTTATAAAAAAAGCATGTCTTGATTGCTTAAACATACTCAGTGGTCAGTATTTTTCATTTATCAGCCTCTATGCTGTGTTTTGTCTGGAAGCCTCATTGCTCTTTGCTTTGAGTTATTGCTTGAGCATCAAACTAGTATATTTTGTATGCCAGCAATATTAAATTAGAGGTTAAACTGAAAATGTTCCTTTGTGGAAAGGTCAAGCTTTTTATAAAAAAGCTTTGGCATTCAAAGTGGAATGTAAACAACAACAGAGGATGGTGAAGTTGAACAAATGGACCTTAATTGGCCTTTAGACTTGGAATGCCTTGGAAATGAATGACCAACTCTGCATCTGAGTTACCCACCTTATCTCAGGTAGCTTCCCATAGTGGGTACACTTCCGATAAATATCACCTAATTTCTTTCTCATTAAAAACTTCCTCTGGATGTTGGCATGGTAAATGGATGATATAAAGAGCTATCCCTGGCTCATACCTCTTTCCTCTGATTCTCCTCTTAATCAAATTTAATCAGATTTAATCATTATTTATTTGCCAAATTCAGGAAACATTTAAAGCTGTTTTTCAATCATTCATTTTGACTAAAGCTACAAGACCAGTGGAAATTTTTGGAGCCTGTTAAAATTTAGCACACAATATGGTGAATTCTAATTATTATCCAGATAAGGCAGGAGAAAAAAATCAGGAAGTTCTTTGAATGAACATATGCAGGGCTGAGGAGGGCTGCTGAGTCAAGATTTAGCCCTGGGAAGAAGGGTCATTTCCATCATTATGGTTCAGCTCTGAAGGGGTTTTGAGTTAGGAACACCTGTGTGGGAAATGACTATGTATGGGTGACTGTCATTTCCAATTAACACAGGCTACAGTCCTATGATGAAGGCCCATTTAAGAGAGTCAGTCTCCAAATCTAGAGGTACCATAAGAGATGATTTTGACAGGGGTGTGAAGCAGCCATATGCTCAGGTTCATAAAGAGGACAGGGGATATCTGCAGATTTCTACCAGCACTGTGGCTGTCAACAGGCTCTAGAGGCACACTTGAAACAGTTATGCTGTAAAGCAAAATAGAAAATTGACGTTAACCTAGACATAAGAAATTCTGGACTTTTCATTTTCTTTTTTTCTCCTGGTGCTGGGGATTGAACCCGGGGTCTTACATGTGCATGACTAGGCAAATGTTTTAACCCTAAGCTACATCCCCAGCCAAAGTGGATTTTTCAAAGCTAAAAATTACTTTGAATTACATATTGCCAGTGTCTGGGATGTGGTAAATAATTAATTGATGTTAACTATGTTATTACTACTAATCATATTAACTATGTATCACCTGTGTGTTCGTAGAATGATAATTTCTGGCTGGTCATATGATCCAAACATCTGTCTTTAAAATTGTTTAAAGTTATCAGAAATTATTAAGCTGAATTTTTCACTTGCATTCATATCTAAAAGATTGTGCAGCAGAAAAAATAGTGTTCTCACACTCATGTTTCCAGTCTTCAAATAATTGGGAATGCCTTGGGAAAACAACTGGCACATACCAATGCACCAATGCAAACTGCAAGCACGTATCAATGCTTTTATGTAAATTTCACAAGGATGACCCTTCCTAACTGATGTACCCTATTACTTGGGCCTTAGACGCTAGAAGCAGAGTTTCAGCTCCAAATCACCCTCTTAAAATGGCATAGATTAGCACAGCAATCCTACTGGAATGATCTGAAAAGGATCTCCTGGGAACAGATAACAGGCTGTCCTGGGAAGTTGTGATGTGTCTATTTTTTTATTTTAAATAGTTGATTCTATTTAATATTATAGAGTGATTTTAGGTTTACAGAAAAATTGAGGACATAGCGCAGAGTTCTCATTAAACCCTTTGCCCGTTGTATACAATTTCTCTTATTATTACCATATTAGTTTGGCACTAATTTGTTACAGTTAATTAGTTCATTTGTTACAGCTAATGAGTCAACATTCATACATATTATTAACCAAAGTTCATAGCTTAGTCAGATTTCCTTGGTTTTTAGCTAACACCTTTTACTGATCCAGTATTCTAACCAGACTAGCACATTGCCTTAGTTATCAGAGCTCTTTAAATTCCTCTTGGTTATGACAGTTTCTCAGACTTTTCTATTTTCAAATAGTGTTGACAATTTTGAGGAGACTTGGTTAGGTGTATTTCAGAATGCTCTAATGGAATCTGTGTGATGCTTTCCTTGTGATTACACTGGGATTATGGGTTTGAGGGATGAAGACCGCAGAGGTAAATACCATTTCCATGTACCATGTCACCGGTACACAGCATCAACATAGCATATCACTATTGATGTTGACCTGCTCTCCTGGCTAATGCAGTGTTTAGTATGTTCCTCCACAATAAGGTGATTCTTTCCATAGTGTATTCTTTGGGAGCAGGTTACTATGCACAGTCCATGGGAAGTGGAGCGTTATTTTTCCCCTAGTTTTGATAGAATGTCTGCATTTAAAAAATTCTTCTGCATCGGGAAATGTGGATCTTTCTATTTATTACATTATTCAATGTTTTTAATCAATGTGGATCTTTCTTCTATAATTTAATATTCTAAAGCTACTTTATTGTATTTATGATCAAATGTATTTTAGTTTTGGCTGTTGGGAGTTCTTTTGGTTGATTCTCATGCCTCTTTGCCACACCCCATTACTGTGGATTTTTTTTAAAGGGGGACAGGGTAGGTGTAAGCCACTTCCTTACTTTCTGGCACTATAAAATGCTCCAGGATTATGTTGAGTACTGTATTTCCCGAGCAGTGATAGAATCAGCCATTTCTCCAAGGAGTCCTGGTTCCTTTTATTGGAGAACAGTATTAGAAAGCAAGATCAGATTAGGTATGCTTGATTTTCTGAGAAATAATTTCTTTTAGAGTGTAAGCTGTCAAAGTAAAAAAAAGTGTATATACTAATCTGCTTACTGATATATATTTATAAATCTTTCTATACAGTAGCATATATATCTATATTGTTAAATGTGCCCTTACTGAAATCTCCAACTGTAATCTTCTACTACATTTCAACCTCCCCACTTACTGATTTGTAAGCTTTACTTTCATAGTGAACACATACTGAATTGTTTTATTCCAGTACACACGAATAGCAGTATCAGAATTTTTAACTTCCACCTCCATGAAAAACAACCTTATCAATTAGAATATAATACTATGTATAGTTACATTTGCTTTTAATTTTACTCCATTCATTTCTAAAATTTTTAAGGTCAGCTCTTATCTCTTATTCTTTTCAGTGATGTTGTTTCAT
>RJWM01016339.1:0-45277 GCA_004363535.1 Dasyprocta punctata | reverse complement strand
CTTACCACCTCGTTTCCAGACTGTCTTCCTCCTTTTACCGGTCTCTCCCCAGCCTATTTCCCAGCTTGGGTCTCCTCCATCTTGGTCTGCCCTCTTCCTCCCACCACCTGCCTCTCTCTTCTCCCTCTGCCTTTAATTTGCCACCCCTTATGACTTACCCCTCTCTTCTCCCACATTCTTCCCTTTACCCCTGCCCCTCCTCACCCTACTTACTCCCCAAGTCACATGGACCCTGGACCCAGATAGATGCTAGGACATGTGCTCCATGCCAGGCCTGATGATTCCCACACTTCATCGTGGGGGCCTCAGTTCCCTGTGAGCGGGGCACCTGGCTGGTCCCAGAGCTCCTGGGGGTGTGATACCCAGCATCCTGGTGACCTAGTGAATGGGGGACACTGGATAATGATCCATGGCCATACAACCTGGAAGCTCACCTTCTTCAGTGAAGGGTCTCTTTCTTGCTATTGGGGCCATGTCTTGGTCTTCTTGCTGCCTGAATTTAGTGCATCCCTGCATTCTCATTTCCTACTTCAAGTATGAATATGAACTTACTGCTTTTATTTAAGGAACTCCATGGGGAGAAAAGCTTAGGGAAAATCATAGATGGACTCTGAATTCTGATTGTCACTATTGATCTCAATGCTTAAGTTACAGATATGCTGATGCACCCAGAAGTACCACAGGACACAAACAGTAACTCCATAACCCTGCAGAGACATAAGCCTGGAAGAACATGGCAGCTGTCACCTGAGGATGCTGGGAACACAGTTCTTTACTCACTTTTAGCCCATTTTCCCATTCTGCTTACCTCATTAAAAACAATAACAAAACAAGAAACTGAAAACATTTTGATATGTGTGTAGGGATTTTTTGGTCATTGTTGTTCTCGTGTGCTTGTTTGTTTCAGTACTGAGGATTGAACCCAGGGCCTTCTCATCAAGCTACAAGCCCAGCCCTTCTTTTATTTTATTTTTTTTATTTTGAAACAAGGTCTCACTAAGTCACTAAGTTGCCCAGGTGGGGTTGAACTTGGGACACTCCTTCCTCAACCTCCTGGAGTGTTGACACTATAGGTATGTGCCACCATGCCTGGTGTGTGTATGTATTTTTTTAATTTTTTTTTTTTACGATACATAGTGTTTGTGGGCTGTAGTTTTAATTCTGTGCATATTATGCTCTAGACTTCATTTTGCTACCTTTTCCCCAGCCCTCTATTTTTAAGATCCATCTGTGTGCATGCATGGCATCTGTGTTTCTAGTTTCTGACCTGTATCCTTAGATGCCTCCTCCATACTCTACACACCCACTTCCCCAGGGACAGAAGGACAAAAGGACACCTAGATGACCTCTCTGCCTCTAGGGACAGTTCTGAATCGACCATGTTTACCCAGGCCCACTTCTCATACCACATGAGAGTTTTCTCAAGTAGCTCCTGAGCGCCTCGAGCATCTGAGTTTAAACCCTTTCACCACTCACACCCAGGTGTCCTACCAGGTGAGAAATTCTTCATCGTAGCTCAGTTCAGTAAGATCCATCTGGGTGTTGACGTGCCTGGGAAGGGAAGGGATTTTATCAAATCTACAAGAGAACTTCTGCTTTTACTGAGGTGAGGTGAAGATTTTCATAGCTAATATATATTTTACAGATTTCCCTGGACTAAGTAGGTGTTCTTACCAGTCTATTGAGGTTTGAGGCAAACACATACACACACAAATCAAGACACAGACTCCCCGTCTTACTACCACCACAGCAAGCATTAGCTAATGGGTTGCTGCCTGCATTAGGTTTTATTTGTAAAGGACCTACTTGCCACAGTTCCTCTCAACCTCTTTATAATTCATTCTTATAGTTACTACAATTACAGGTGTTGCTGTTACATGTCACTCCACAGGCCCCACACTTTGAGAAGCAGATGGGATTTTCAGCGAGTTCCTTTTCTTTAAGAAGGTTGCTCTTTCCCCACCCCTTATCCCTGTTTGGTTGGTCAGCCAGTCTTGAAGGGCACTGTCTTGGTTACTTTTCACTCATTGCTGGGACAAAACACCCGACACCCAAAATTAGGGAAGGAAAGGTTTATTTAGCTTAACAGTTTTTGGAGGTTTCAGTCCATAATCAGCTGGCTCAAAGGCTGGGTAGCATGGCACAGGGGCAACACTTCAAGGCAGGAGCCAAGTAAAAGCAGCCAGAGTAAAAGGGGGGCAAGAGCAAGCCTCTTCTCCTCCCTTATATTGTACACAGGACACCCCCCTACCAGGGTGGGTGTAGCATTCATATCATCTGCCTGCCTTCCTCTTGCACAGGCCGAGGATGTTTACAAAGTAAGAACCCTGGCTCCCTCCTGAGTCTCTCAGTTAAACTTCTAAACTTCTCAAGTTGACACAATATATCAACCATGACAGGCACCTTCCTTTATAATTGCACCTTCGTACCAGCTGGGCCTCTGGCCAAACCATGGAAGATACAGGATCAGTAAGGGCTAAACCAGAGGAGAATTCAGGATCCAATCCTGAAAGAAACCATAGGTCAAGTTTCCTAAGTAACCTCTTGCACCACCTCATCTCTATCCTGAAAATAATAATCTGGAATAATCATCTTCTCTCACCATAATGGCTTTCCCACTCTGAGAATCTACCTCCTGGAGGAAAGGGAGGGTTACCAATACTCCCATGAAAACTGTAGCCCTTTCAAATAACCCCTGCCCTGGAATTTACAAGGTAGCAGGGTCTAGAAAGGGATGGTGGTCTCCTACACAAAAATAGGCATCTTAAGGTTCTTGGGGTGAAGAACTATGAGAAGATGAGAAAATAAGAGACAAAAACTGAGGTCAGGTGGAGCCCTTACTCTCCGGATAGGAGGCAAGGAACTGCCACCTCACTGTAGGGGCATTTATTTATACATTTAGCAACACAATGTCACGTGGTACCCCTTTGTTTAGCAACCCTTTGCCTGGATTGTCTTGGAGCTTGGTGTTTTTTGGGGGCTGAAGCAGCTTCTTCATGTGGCTTACCCTGGGCGCTGTTCTTGGGACAGCCATGCCCCAGTCCTGCATGTGTGATCAATTTCCAGCTTCAACGGCTCCCTACATTCAATTTTCACATTATATTTTAAAACTAGATTATTTATTTTTTAAATTTTTGTGGCACGGGGGATTGAACTCACAACCTTGTGCCTGCCAGGCAGGTGCTTAAGCCACTGAGCCAAACTCTAGTTTTTTGAGGCAGGGTCGCACTGTGTGGTTCAGGCCAGCCTTGCGCTCGCATTGTAGCCTAAGCTGGCCTGGAACTCACAACGCTCTGCCTACCTCAGCCTCCCTAGTGCTGGGATTAAGGGCGTGCACCACCACATCCAGCTCTAAAATGCACCCATTTTAAAGTGCAGTCTGATGCATTTTGATAAATGTACACACCTGTGTACCCTCCCCCACAATCCAGACGCAGAATATTTCCCTCATTCCCCAAATTCCTTTGTAATGCTTTATAGTTAATACCTCCACTCACTCCAGATCTGCAAACAACACTAATTGATATTTTGTCCCTATAGATTAAGCTTGTATGTTCTAGAATTTCTTTTTCTTTTTTCTAGAATTTCATTTAATTTGATTTCTTTCAGTGTACTGTTTTTGTGATTTTTTTTGTTGTTGTTGTTGTTTTTTGTTTTTGTTTTTGTTTTTGGTACTGGGGATCGAACTGCAAACCTCGCTCCTACCAGGCAGATGCTTAGGCCACTGAGGTAAATCCCCGGCCCTATTTTTTGAGACAGGGTCTCACTGTGCAGTTCAGGCTGGCCTTGAACTCACTTTGTAGCCCAGGCTGATCTCAAACTCGCAACAATCTTCCTGCCTGAGTCTCCTGAGTGCTGGGATTAAAGGCATGCGCCACCACGCCAGGTTGTTTTTGTGATTTTTTTGTGCTGTCATGTATTTCCAAATGTGTTGAGTAGTATTCAGTTATACTCTTGTGCTACAGACTTTCCCCATTGCACCTACAAGTACACATGACACTTACCCGAATGTTGCCTTTCAACTCCCAATCTACCCTTCCTTACCTGCTTCGTGGTGGTTAGCCCCTTGGGTTTCTCCTTTCTGTGAGAACATCCTTGAGCTGTGCCAGTAGATGGCGCTGGAGGGCCACTGCACGTGTTAGGAAGGACCTTCTCTTCCTGGTACTACTGTGCTTATAGTTTAGTTTTCTTTTTCCTACCGCTCTGCAGCCAGAGAGACGTACATAGGGACATGCTTAGCGTTCTGCCCCAGATGTGCGTCCCCATCACATCGTGCCTCAGGGCGCAAGTCGGTACAGCCTAGACGGTGAGGGCTCTGCCCTTAAGGTCTTGAACTGCCCTAATGGTGGGCCGAAGGCCTAGAGACCCTAATTCCCACTGTGCACCAACCACCTGCTCCCACGACCAGTTTCCTACAGGGGTGCTTTCAGGGGCCCCCAGACATGGATCTCTTGCCTGCTAGGTCTGGTACCATCCTGCCTGCAAGTAGCTTCCTGCTTTGCTGACTGTTTCATGCACTATCTGCCAGCCGGCCCTGCCTGGACCCACAGCGTGTTTTCTGCTCACCGGGAGACCCTGGACCAGTTCTAGCCTGGGCAGCCAAGCTTGCTTTGTCCCATCACATGGTGCGTTTCTAACAAGGCTTGAATCCAGCTTTGAGGAGAGGTTCTCTTCCAATTGTTGATTCTTTGGGTATTCTTCCTCAACTTTAGGATAGTTCTTATGCCTTCTTAGCTACTACCATGGTAGAGTTAATCTTTTTTTTTTTTTTGTACCCGAGATCAAACTCACAACCTCGTGCCTGCCAGTCAGGTGCTTTAGGCCACTGAGCTAAATCCCTGGCCCTATTTTTTGAGACAGGGTCTCACCATGCAGTTCAGGCTATCCTTGAACTCACTTTGTAGCCCAGGCTGGTCTTGAACTCACAATGATCCTCCTGCCTCTGCCTCCCCAGTGCTGGGATTAAAGGTGTGTGCCACCATGCCTGGCTACAAGTTAATAATTTTATACGTTAAAAATTCATTAAATTCAAATAATTGTGTGGTTTCAATATTCAGATGTAACCCTAACAGACACATTAGACTTTTGTATTGGTTCTAATTTGGGGCTAAAATGAAGGAAGCTGCCATGAACGGTATTGTCATCTTTCCTGATTAGTAACCAGAAATGGAATTACTGGGTCTTGCGATGTATGTTTACCTTTATAAGAAATGGTCCAAGTGTTTTCCAAAGTAGTTGTACCATTTTATATCTCTATTGAAAATGCTATGCCACAGTGTCTTACTGCTTGATAGTTGGTCATTACATTTGGGCAGTCTAGTGGGTGTGTCCTGTAGTTCTTTGATGATGGATGGTGATCAGAATCTTCTCATGTGCTTATTGAAAATTTGCATATTTGTCTTACAATGTGTCCACATTTTTTGCACATTTTTACTTCATTTGCCTTATTAAATTGTCATCTTATGAGTCTTAATAGTATCTTTCAAAAATGTTTATGAAATTCATTTATCTTTATACTTGTATTTTAGGGTTAGTGCCTATATATGTATTTCTGTTTGTTTGTTTAAGAGAAAGAAAAAAGACACATAAGAAAGACAAAAAGCAAAAGAGACAAACGAATGACTAGAGTAAATGAACAACAGTAACATTACAGGTTTACAAAACAGGATGACAGAAACTTGACAATGGTTGCAATACTGCGTATTGTTATCTTTGAAATGGTTGTTTACTTTAACAGGTATAGACATGCAAAACTGATCCAATCATATGAGTATTAACTGTTCTTTCTAAATAACTAATACATTCAGCAGTATGTTCGTTTTAGTTATCTTACATATACATATATACAGATTTATATCTTTTCGTTTTCCCTTCCCTCTTTCCCCCTTTTCCCTTAGTGCCTAGATTATATTCTAAAAATTGTGACGATTTTAAGTCTGAGATGAATTTTGAGTTTTCTTTCTTTCTTTTTTTTTTCTTCTTCTTTCAGTAACAAGGATTAAACCCAGGGCTTTTGCACTGAGCTATATCACCAGTTCTTTTTTATTTTTTATTTTGAGAGTCTTGCTAAGTTGCCAAGCCGAGTTTGAATTTGTGATCCTCCTGCCTCTGCCTCCCAGAGCACTGAGATTACGGGTGTGAATCACAACCCTTGATTTGAGTTAATTTTTCTGCATAAAGTAATGTAAGAATCAAAGTTCATGTTTTTCAGCTAGGTGTGGCGGTGTACACCAGTAATGCCAGCACTCAGGAGGCTGAGGCAGGAGGATTTCAGAATTACTTTAATTATTCAAGGTTCTTCACATTTCAAGTAACTTTTAGTATCAACATGTCAATTTCTAAGGAATTTTTGTTGAAAGTACATTGTATCTAGAGATGAGTTCAAGGCCACCCTTAACTGCAAAGTGAGACCCTGTCTCAAAAAAAAAAAGTTCATATTTTTCTATTCAAGTACAGGTATCTTCAGGGAATTGGTTCCAGGACTCCCTGTAGATACAAAAATCTGCAGATGCTGAAGTCCCTTATATAAAGTTGTATAATATTTGCATATAACCTACATATACCCTAAATAACTCTGGATTACTTGTAATACCAAATACAAATGTAAATACTAGTTTTATACTGTGTTATTTAGAGAATAATGACAAGGAAGAAAGTCTGTACATGATTAGTACAGATGTAAATATTTTAAAAAATCTTTTCAAGGCATGGTTGGTTAAATCTGGATGCAGGCTGGGTGTGGTGGCGCACACCTTTAATCCCAGCACTCGGGAGGCTGAGGTAGGAGGAGCGTTGTGAGTTCGAGGCCGGCTTGGGCTACAATGCGAGTGCAAGCCCAGCCTGAGCTACACAGTGTGACCCTGCCTCAAAAAACTAGGGCCGGGAGTTTGACTCAGTGGCTTAAGCACCTGCTTGGCAGGGGCGAGGTTGTGAGTTTGATTCCTGGTGCCGAAAAAAAAAAAATCTGGATGCAGAATGTGCTGGTATTGAGGGCCAGCTGTACACAGTTGTAGTACCATTTGTTGAATAAGTCATTAAATGACTTTGGTGTCTTTCAAAAATAATTGATCATGTGTATGTCTATTTTTGTGATATGTTCTGTTCCAGTATGGTATTTACTTGATAGTAAATCTTGCAAACAGTTAACCTAAGTCTTCCAACTTCAGTTTTTTTTTTCTTTTGTACTGGAACTGAACTCAGACCTTGTGCTTACCAGGCAGGCATTTTGCCACAGAGTTGTATCCCTGGCTCCAACTTCATTCCTGTTTTTCAGAATTGCTTTAATTACTCAAGGTTCTCTGCATTTCAAGTAACTTTTAGTATCAACATGTCAATTTCTAAAAAAATCCTGGTGGGATTTTTGTTGAAAGTATGTTGTATCTAGAGATCAATGTGTGAGGAACTGACATCTTGATAGTGTTTTTGTCTTTCTATCCATGAACAAAGTGTAACTCTCCATATATTTAGATATTCTTTAATTTCTCTCAACAGTGTTTTATATTTTTCATTGTATAGTTCTTATGTTTTGTCAGATTTATCCCTAAATTTTCATGTTTTTACATGCAGTTGTAAATAGTATTGTTTTAGACTTTATTTTCTAAAATTATTTTTGAAGTATATAGAAGTAAAATTGATGTTTGCCTGTTGACTTCACATTCTGGGTCCTTGGAAAATTTATTTGTACTAGGGCTTTTTTTTTCCGCCTTAGACTTTTCTGTATATAAAATCATACCTTCTGTTAATAAAGGCAGCTTCATATCTTCCATTCTAATCTGTATTTTATTTATCTTGTCCTGCTTAATTGACTAGGACTGTTGATACAAGGTTGAATAAAAAGCTGGGCATGGTGGCACACGCCTTTAATCCCAGCACTCGGGAGGCAGAGGTAGGAGGAGCATTGTGAGTTCGAGGCCGGCTTGGGCTACAATGCGAGCGCAAGGCCAGTCTGAACTACATAGTGCAACCCTGCCGCAAAAAAACTAGGACTGGGAGTTTGGCTCAGTGGCTTAAGCACCTGTCCAGCAGGCGCAAGGTTGAGTTTGATCCCTGGTGCCACACACACAAAAAAAAGGTTGAATAGAAGAGCAGACATTCTTTTCTTATCCCTGATCTTAGGGGAAAAGTGTCCAATTCCCATCACTGTGTATGTTAACCTTAAGTTTTTCATACATGCACTTTCTGAGGCTAAAGAAGTTCTCTTTTATTCTGTATTTCCTGAATCTTTTAAAATCAAGCATGAATATGGAATTTAATCAAATTATTTTTATGTATCTTTTGAGATGATTATATAGTTTTTTTTGGTGTGTGTGTGTGGTTTTTTGAGACAGGGTCTTGCTATGCAGTTTGGGCTCACCTTGAGCTCACTTTGTACCCCTGGCTGGTCTCAGACTCTTAAGAATCCTCCTGCCTCAGCCTTCTGAGTACTGGGATTACAGGTGTGAGCCACTACACCTGGCTGATTGTATGTTTTTTTTTTCAATTTGTTATATTATTCTTCCTTTTTTTCCTCTTTTCATACCATCTTTTGGATTGTGTATTCTTAGCATTGTACCCTATCTCCACTGTAAGTTTATATAATTTTTATTTTTTACTACTTAATTTTTAGTATTTACTTAAGCGTCTTTAATCATAGTCTTTCTAATGATAACACTTCAAGCATAATATAAAAAGCTTACATAATGTATTTCCATTTTCCCCATCCCATTCTCTGTGCAATAATTTTCATGTACTTTAAGGTTTCTGTATAAGTTTTCAAATCCCCCTTACATAAGTTTTATGTGCCATAATTGTAAATGATTATTAGTTTTGATTTAAATAGTTATCTTGTAAGAAATTAACCAAGAAGTATTTCATATTCATACATATATTTCTGGTGCTCTCCACTGTTGTATAGATCTTAATTTCCATTTTGTAGCATTTTCCTTCAGGCTGAGTAATTGAGTGTTTCTTGAAGTACAAAGTTGATGGTCACACATTCTCTTAACTCAACCCCAACCCTAACTAATCTACTTTTTATTTCTATCTATTTGCCTTTTATGAACATTTCATTTAAATAGAATCATATAGTGTGTGATTTTTTTGTGCGACTGACTTCTTTCAATGAGCATGTTTTTGAGGCCATCCATGACGTAGCATCTATTAGTACTGCTTACCTTTGTATTGCTAAGTAGTATTACATTTTATGACCGTGCCACGGATTTTATTTACCCATTTATCTGTTGATACACATTTGGATTGTTTTCATATCTTGTGGCATACACTTTTGTGTGGATATGCATCCACTATCTTTTGTATACATGTAAGAGGATTGCTAGATCTAGTGGTAACTGTGTGTTTAAGCTTTTGAGGAAGTGCCTGGGTTCCATGGTGGCTGCATAATTTTACATTTCCAGGTTTCAATTGCTCTACATTCCTGCTATCACTTGTTACCTGTCTTCTTTTAAATTATTACAGCCACCCTAGAGAACGTGAAGTAGTATCTTACTATGTTTTTGATTTGCATTTGCTAGTGGCTAATGAATACTTTTTAATATGCTCACTGGTCATTTGTATACTCCTTTGGAGAAATATCAGTTCAAATCCTTTGCCCACTTTTAAATTGAGATGTTTGTCTATTTGTGATTGAATTGTAAGGGTTCTTTATGGAGGCAATGGGGGAGCATCTATTTCCTTGCCTCTTCCATCTTCTACAGGCTATCCACATTTCTTGGTTTATGCCCTCATTCATCCATCTTCTTTTTTGTTCGTTTTTTTGAGACAGGGTCTCACTATGTAGTCCAGGCTGGCCTTAAACTCACAGTAGTCACCCTGCCTCAGTCTCCTGAGTGCTGGGTTTACAGGCGTGTACTATGGCTGACCCTAACATGTATTTTAAATAATCTCCCACTCTTTTAAGATGCTCCCTTTGTCTTCTAATATTTTCTCAGATATGCATATGTCAATATCTTCTTTAAGAAGAAGTTGACCGAGCAATTCATGGATTTAGATTACTTTATGTAAACTGTAGTATAAAGTTAGTTCTTAAAATACCAACTGAAATTTTAACTAAAATTACACTAAATTTATAGATTTGGGAAGAATTACTATCTTTACATCAAACTGTCTCATCTAAGAACAAGAATGTCTATTTATTCAGATCACTAATGCTTTAGAGTTTCAAAGTTTTGTTCAAGAAGTCATGTAGTCCCAAATAACCTCTAGATACTCGATTTTTATTGCTAGTGTTGATATGTTTGTTTTTTAATTTAGCTGTTATACAAAAATGTGGTTGATTCGTCTTACATCCAACCTTGCTGAATGCTCTTATTAGTTTTATTTATTTATTATTTATTTATTTTTTGCGGTACCGGGGATCAAACTCAGAACTTCGCGCCTGCCAGACAGGCGCTTAAGCCACTGAGCCAAACTCCCAGCACTTCTTATTAGTTTTAATAACTGGTACTTTTTAAAACTTAAGTTATCAAATTATCTATAAATGAGTTTTCTCTCTTCTACTTCACTCTTTATATCTTTCTTTTTCATAGCATTGTACAGGATTTCCAAAACTATGCAAAATGGTAGCAGTAACTATGGGTCTCCTTGTACTAATCGTTTTGTTTGTTTTTGGTACCAGAGATCGAACTTACGACCTCACACTTGCCAGACAGATGCTTATGCCACTGAGCTAAATCTCCAGCCCCTCCTTACACTAATCTTAAAGAGAACGTGGGAGGCCAACCTGGGCTATACAGTGAATTCAAGGCGAATCTGAACTACATAGTGAGACCTTGTCGCAAAACAAAACAAAACAAAACAAAGCAACAACAACAAAACAGAATGTGTTTTGCCATAATATTTGCTGTAGGTTTGGGGGTATATGACCTTTATCAAATTAAGAAAGTTACATTCTGTTTGCTCACAGTTTTTATCATGAGCCAAGGAGGGCAAGGGGGAGCTCCAAGGGACAGTGATTATTGTCGTTCACAGCACTAGAGCTCAATTGCTAATGTTTAATGAGATGTGGCTGAAGGTAGCAAGACTGACCCAGTCACATGCCTGAGCAAAGCCTTCCCTCCGTTTTCCTTTTCCTCCACTTGGGCAACCCTTGTAGGGCCTATGGGACCAGAAGGCTTTGAGGGCCAGTCAGCAGGGGTCCTGGGAGGCAGAGCTGGGAAGCTGCTTGTACCAGCCTGGTTTTACAGTCCTAGATCCCTGCTGTGACAATAGAGCTCCGCAGACAGGGGTCAGAGGCCAGGTCGTATCTTTGATGCCTTTTTCTGAGATGTACTTCTGTCTACTGCCCCTCAGGCAAGTATCTCTGCTCCCTTCAGTCACCTGAAAACCTGTTCTCTCTGTCCTAGAATTAAGAATTGTCTTCAAAAACCAACGCATAGGACCAATTTCAAATGGACTTTAATCGTTTTTTTGCTGCCCAAATACTGTACATGCAGAAGCCATGTGAAGAATATTATTCTTAAGGGAATTGGCAAGAACATCATATAAAACAGCCGGCAGTCCCTCCCAGCTGTCCACCTGCCACCCAGGAACCAGAGTTTGGAAAGATGCTGCACATAGAAAATTCAGAGAGCACAGATATAAAAGGCTAATTGCTTCTTATCTAAACAGTGTGCTTGTCAGTCCCTAACTGCTATCTCTCTTTTTGCAGGATGCATTTGGAAATTCTAAAAAAAGGGATTCCTGCCTTCTGTGAGTTTGCATACTAAAGGAGTTGACAGAACTCTCAGGCATGCGTTCCTTGAGGAAGCAGCCACTGCTTTCTGAGATGATGTCTGGTAAAAGACATTTTGGAGGGAAGAGTGGTGTTAAAAAGCAAAATACTTGGATAGCAAATCAGTTCTCTCTTTCTTTCCATCTGAGGGCATTTCCTTTAAAATTCTCAGATCTTCAACTCTTCCCATTGCTGTCGTGTAGAAGTAGAAATGAGGAACAACCCAGCCTCATCTGCTGGTGGGGACACAGACCCTACTTAGGATGCAGCTGAGGTTGTGACATCACATCAGCACCTTGAAAATTGTCCACTGTAGACAACCCTTAATTATTTCTCATGGTGACGGAAGAGTGAAAGAGGGAGAGAAAACTATGAAGAGGTGAAAGCAGAGTCTGTTAGGGTTCCCAGAGTTGTTAGGGGCAGCATCTGGGCATGGATCAGATGAGGACCTAGGCCTAGCTTGGGCACCAGGGGCTGGATGAAACCAGCCCGTGGAACCATGTGCCAGGTGCACCCAGTTCACAGCTCTCAGCAGCTCCAGATCAGACTTCTAAAACGTGGAGGGAACCGTGGAGCAACTAGCTAGTGCTCAGATTTTGCAGATGAGGAAGCTGAGGCCCAGAAGAGTGGGTAGTCTTGTACAAGATCACAGTTTCTTGCAAAATGGTATAGAGCAGGCATCCCTGTCCAGGTCATTAGCTAAGGGGGCAGATGCTCAGTTGCCCCTGGAAGGCCCAGGCTCCTTTTCTGTTGTCCAGGTGGTCTGGAATCCAGTCCAAGGACCCTTCCTGGAATCAGTGTGAACTCCTTGGGAGGCCCAAGGCCCTATCCTTAGTGGCCAGGTTTCCAGCCACAGCCCTGGAAGGTTTCTTCAAAGCATTAGCACTCACACTTCTTGAAGAGCACCTTCCCAAGCTAGTCTAGGGCCCTGGGAGAATGCAAGTTTCTTTCACTCACGTGGCTTCCTGCACAGGCACAGCCATGCTGGGCCTGCAGAAGCCCAAGCTTGGGTTGGGGGTGGGGGAAGTTGCTTTGCTACATGGAAAGATTAAGCCCTTTGTCAGAGAACAAGGTCCCACCCTTGGGCTTGCCAACATCTGAGCTGCATTTGTGCAGCTCCACCAGCAGAGTTGGTGCCCAAGGAGGCCAAGTCGCTCTCTTTGGCATCACTGACATTGCTCTGAGATGCTCAGGCACTCTTTCAAAATAACCCTTTCCAAGCCAGACCAGACCAATCCCACCACTATCAGGCTGCTTCTGATTGTACGGGGCTCCCTTGCTCTTCCAATGTGATTGTTTTGCTTTGTCCCAATCTCCTCTGATGTGGATGAGAAGCAGACTGGAGGGAGAAGGCAGGGGATGATCTACATTTTTATCTCCTCCCTGATCATCCAACGAAAGACAATCCAGTAGAGGGAGCAGCATTTTAAAGAATCTCTGTTACGTGTCAGGACATTGGAGAAGACAACTTTGAGGAGAGGAAGAGAAAAGTAGGAGGAGGTAGGGAAGCAGGCCTCTTTTTCACCTCCTGGCAGCCACTGCAGAAGCACTGCCAGACAATCTTCTGGCCCTGGATGAAGTGCCACCTTTCCCCACCCAGGTGGAGAGCAACTCATCTACAACATCAGGCAAAGGCAGCAGTTTCTTGCCCAGAGTTTGCACAGTGCTGGAAGCAATCAGAGAAACACAGAAGAGCAGCCTTACTAAGGTCCTGCTGCTTTCTGAGCCAAGGGTGATGGGGAGAATGTGAGGTATTAGGAGCGCCAGAGCCCCAAGGGAAGAGGAGCTCAGCACCCTGTGGGCAGCAGGGCCTGGAGTAGGGCCCCAGGATGCATGTCAGAGCTCCTGGTAATGCAGTCTAGGCTTGTGCTACATTTCATTTCCAAAGAAGTGCCCTTGAAGCTCTATTGTCTTTAAAAATAGAGGCTTTTGCTCGCAAGGCTGGCGGGTAAAGAGCTCAGTCACATTTTCCTGGTGGGAGAGCTGGTTTGACCTCAGTGTTCCAACTGGCAGTGGTTCCATGAGTGAGGAGTGATCCAGGGCGCTCTCCCTGGACCTATCCTCTATCCTGTCTCAGCCCCATGAAATGCTGGTATTGCAGGGGACCTGCGGGATCCCAAGAGCCTCTCAAGTGCTCCTTTCCTAGTAGGGTGGCAGAGAAAGTAGATGGGGAGTATTTTCAAAGATGGTTCAAATCCCCCTTGTCAAACCAAGACTTGACTCATTTACTGGAGCCTGCTGCATACTAAAGGCCCACCGCAGACTTCCCTATAGGAAAGGAGTCTATGGAGAAAGTGGGACAGACTGAGCTGAGCAGAAATGTGAAGACAGATGCTCTGAATCATCCATCACTGTCCCTGCCCACAGTCCAGCATCACTGTAGGGCCACTTCTGTCTCTGCTACATCACCAGTGGATCCTGCCTGCCCAGAGGAGTGGCATGACAGAGCCCTGTGCTGTCGCCGCAGCTCGCTTTCATCTGGGGTAAGGGGGATCTGACTTAGTCTCATGGTAGGGAAACTCAGAAGGGTCACGTTCCTTCCTGCCCACCGCCCCCTCCCAGCGCAGAGGAGGCCTGAGTCAACTCGTGCACCTCCCTCTTCCGGGACAGGTTAGCTCCAGAGTGGCTTCTCAGCAAGCCCTGCATCCAGGATGCTGAGAAACAGACCCTTAAATCCAGCCGTACTCTCATACACACAGCGCAGCCTCACACGACCTCACCCATGTCGGGGGGAAATCTGTACTCGTAAGTTATTTGGTGCAAAGGGTTAAAGAGAATAATTTCCCAAGGTCAATTTGCAGGAAATTACCATCTGTTAAGAGGTGGAATGGCCAAGTGGCCCAACTCCCAGGCATTTTTCACAGCTGGGGTCTAGAGGCAGGGCAGCCCGAGTTTCCAGCACATTGGGCCCTTCCCCTTCCTAGAACTCTCTTTGCGCTGACCCCAGGCACAAGGGCTGCACAGGACAGCCTTGCTGCTGGCAGCTTCCATCTTCTCCCAGGGCCTCCCTGGACCCTTAGGGGCATGCGGGTGCTGACCTCCCCAATTCCTGAGGGTGACTCAGGGTCACATGAGCAAGTCTATGCTGTCTGTGGATCGCTAACATTCCCCCCACTCCAGAAGGTACATTTTCAGGCCATCGGAAGTCTACTGCCCTAGAGGTAAACACACCACAGACAGGAGAGGAAAAACACCAGTTTCCTCCCTCTACTGTATTTCTCCCACTAGGGTTAAAGAGTTCAGAGCCCTCTGCCCCATTTTTATGAACATGGGAAACCTATACATTTCCCAGCAGGAGTGAGGAGAGCACTTTTGCCCAAAAGAGAAACTGGCTGGCCACCTCCTCACCCTCCTCCGTGCATACTGTGGCGCTCCTCCAAAAATGCAAGTATCCAGGCTCAGCACAGAGACAGAGTTGTACATTTGCCTCCTGCCTTTACCCACTTTTGTAGTGGGTAAAACCAATGGGTCCTGGCTTCCTCCCCTCATTTCCTGGTGAGTGAGGTCACAGGACTCTGGCTTCCACCCAGGAGGACCCTTGTCAGACAAGAAGGCCCTTTGGACTGAGGTGGCCTTTCCCCCTCCAGCCTTCCTACAAATGAAAGTTCAGCACTCAGGCCTGAGGCCCCTCTACCGCTTCCTCAGTAGCTTTCTCCAGCCCACGTGCAAGGGCAAAAGATACATCAGCACTAGGGCACAGTGGCTGTAGAAGAAGCAGAAAGACAGCTTTCCCCATGGTCCCTCCTGCTTCCTACTTCCTCCCTACCAGCCTTGAACCCAGGGCTGCTCTGTCCCTCCCCTGGGCAGCCTGTCACCCTTCACCCTTAGAGCTGAGGAGGGAGAAGGACAGATGTGGCCTATTTTTTTTTTTTTTTTTTTGGTAGCGGGGATCAAACTCACGACTTTATGCTTGCCAGGCGCGCACTTATGCCACTGAGCTACATCTCCGGTCCAGATGTGGCATTCTTGAACCAGATTTCAGGGCTCCCACAAGACATCTCCCAGGGTCCAGTCCAGGCACTGGTTCTCACAACAGGGCCTAGCAGTCAACTCAGTGTCTGAGAGAAGCCTCAGACAAGGGTAGGAAATAAAGCAGAGGCAGTTGGCAGGCCCACAGCAGGCCATTTCCCAGAGGGCGGCAGGAGTACATGAGAAGGCAAGGAAGCTGAGAGGGGAAAGTATTGCTTATACAGAGCTGGTGACTGTGGCAGACCAGAATCCAGAGCCAGGCTGCCCACGGAGCCAGGAGGCTGAAGCCCAAGTGTGTCTGAACTCCAGACAGGGACCCTGGTCTGGAAATGAGCAAAAAATAAGAGCCCCCAATGAACAGCTTCATGCAGCTAATTCCCAAAGGTTAGGCAGGATTCTCAACAGTCAGCCCCAGCCCTCCTTATTCTAGCAAAGAGTCCTACCCTCTGCACCTCTTACCAAGCCATGCACCCCTAAGGAGGAGCCCAGAGAGGGATGGGCCACTCTTGGGGCCTAGGAAAGGCTGTTTGCTTTGCCAGGTGACATCTCCACAGACCTCCTGGGCCCACCAGGAGAGTTCCTTCGGCATGTCAGAGGAGAGGAGGCTGGAAGGGAGAAAGGAGGTGACGAACGAAGGCCAAGGGAGCACCTGGCCCTTCCCGCTGGAGTATCTGGCCAGTACCCCTGGGAACTAAGATGTCCTTCTGTTTGCCTGTAGGAAGGGGGTGTGTCTAACCCAAGGAGAAAGCCATTTCAAAGCCCTCTGCTCCTCAGGCATCCTCAGCCTCCCCTGGGTCCCTGGCCAGGGTGCTGGGTGACTGCTACATGCTGCAAGATGTGTTCAGTGGGGAGAGCTGGCAGAGCAGCTGGAATGGGGGTGTGGGGGCTCCCAGAGGGGCATAATTGTGGCCAGCTGCAGTGGATGCTACATTCCTCAAAAAGAGCAGCAATGCTGGGAGAGGCAAAGGGTGATACAAAAGACGAGACAGAAAACCAAGCCAAGACCGCCAAGAGGAGGCACAGGTGGGGCTCTGCCCCAGGCCGGGGACCAGGCAGGATCAACCAGCCAACGGCCCCATCTCCCACTTTTACCCCTGGAAACTCCTTGGAGTGAGTCATGTCCACACAACACTCCTCTTTTCAATGTGACACAAAGAGACGTGTGGTCACCAGGACTGACCGTACCCAGACAAACGAACAGATATAATGTGGTCACACACGTGGTGACACATACACACATAGACACATACACAAACCACACACACGCACACGCACACACAGACTACAGTCTCCACTGCCAGCTGGGACAAGCCCAGTAGCCAACAGACATGCAGCAGGGTGAAGGGTCCAGAGAGACATGGAGACTATGTACAGGGGGCAGGTGGGGGCCGGCTGGCTCCCTTCCCACACCACCACCCAGCCTCTCGTCCTGAGCGAAGTCCTTAGGAGCATGAGGGGCTGGTGGCACTCTCCAGGGAGGACTGGGATAGGCGCCTGGTGAGGGATCCGAGCGTGGAGTCCGCCACAGAGGAGGTGGGGAAGAGTTTGTACCAGCCGGTGACCGCGGCGCTCAGGTCCAGCTCATCCAGCATGATCTGGGCCATGCCCATGAAGCACTTGTGGTCCATGCGGCCGTAGTCTCCCCAGACGATCACCTGCCAGCAGGGGAGGAAGAGTGAACAACTGAGCCACATCCTCAGCTCCAGGGCTGGGCCGTGTGCCCAGGAACCTACAAGTTTGGGCAGGGCGTAGATGGGATACAGAAAGCCAGGACTCAGACCAATTTTAGACAACATCTTTCTGAGCACGTAAGACATGCCAGAATCGATCCTGTGCACATGACATGCATTATTTCAATCTCTCTAACAAGCCTTGTGGATAAGGGTATAGCATATTACTATTTCTACTCAGAGAAAACTGTGGCTTATTAACCCCAAGTTACACATAGACTTTTGTGTGTGTGTGTGTGTGGTACTGGGATCGAACTCAAGACCTCGCACTTGCCAGGCAGGTACTTGTGCTGCTGAGCTAAATCCCCAGCCCAGGATAGGAGGTTTTAAGACAGTTGGGGCACATCCATAAAGAGGGTCATAGGGCCCTGGTCTCCTTTTCTCTCTGCTTCCCAGCTGCTATGAAGTGAGCAGCTTCCTCTCCTGCTGGCTCCACCGTATGTCCTGCCTCACCACAGGCCCAGAAGCAACAAGACCAATTGACCATGGACTACACCTCCAAAACTGCACCAAAATAAACCTTTCCTCTTTTTAAGCTGATTATCTCAGGTAGTTTGTTACAAACAGGAAGAGGACTAACAGCCCAAATGAGAAGTCAGGCAGCCCAGACCAGCCTGGCTCTCATCTCTTCCCTGTTACTTCTGTGACCTCGGGCCATGCCAACAGCCACCATCACCACCACCATTAATACTCAGTAAGTGGTAGCCTCTGTGCCAGACACAGGGTCAGGCCCTCCTTGTGCAACCTCTTGATCTATCTTCACAACACATCACCCATAGCCAGTGAGTGTTGAGCTGGAATCTGAACCCAAGAATGAGCCTGGAGATAGAATCGCCACTGTGCTGTCTGCCCACATAAACTCAGATTCTTCATGTATGGAAAGGGCATGCTGAATCCTCCCTCGCAGGATGGTTGTGAAGATCTGACGCAAAGTGTGCCATAGGATGTTGTCACTTTCAAGTAGATGGGACGAGTCACCTGGACTTAGATCCAGTTTGGCTCCGCTAGTCACTTGTTGAAAACGCCAGCCTCAAGTAGCTAACAAAAGCCCGGCTCCCAGCTGAAGCACAATGAACATCAGCACCAGGGCAAAGGAGACAGCAAGTGCAGCCTGGGGAGCAGTTTCACTAAACCCTGGCTCCCTTATGAGTCAACTAGGGGCAAGCGCACCTCGTGGGGTCATGAAAATAGGCAGCACAAATTAATGCTCAGAGCTTGACAGAGGATGAATCACAAATGAAAAGCTTCTAAATGATGATTCCAATCTCTGAACAGCTGCCCTGCCCAACTCCCCCTGTAACACTCACCTGCAGCACCTTGCCCTGGGGCCCCTCTTCAAAGAGCAGAGCCTGCTGGTACAGGGGGTCACAGGTCTTCTTGGTCACCTTTGTCTTCTTCTTTGCCAAGCAGGCTCCATTTTCCAGCAGGTAAACCTTGATGTAGGTGGCTGAGGGGTGAGGGAAAGTATGGGGAGCTTCTACGAGCAACAGCTATGACCTGCCCCATCCCAACCTCCAGGTGACCCTGGAGGTGAGCAGGTGAGTAGAATGAGCTGCCCAGTGCACAGGAGGCAAAAGAAGTCAGAACAAACCTTGACACCTCTGGCCTCCCTTGCCCACACCTTGTTCACCGACCTCTGGCCAAGCTGCGACTCTGCCATTGAGAATACTGATTTAGGCCAACGAGGAGCAGAGGACGTGCTTGATCCATTGCTCAGCAGGGTACCCTCCCTTCCAGGACCCCATTTCCCAAGTGCCTCTCCCAGCTGCTCACCTGGCAGGGATTTGGAGCCTGGCTTGGGAGTCAGGCCCCGAGCTTCAATCACTTCCACCTCCAGCTGGCCAGCCCGGTCCATGATGGCAATGTGCACATCTCCTGCAGGGAGAAGAAGCAGCGTTTAGGAAGAGAAGGGCAGGGGCAGGCCAGCCAGCTGCGGGGAGGATGCTGCAGCATCAGTAGGATGGAGCCAACTGCTTGGGTCGGAACTGCTCTTGGGAGACTGCTTTCAAGTGACCCAGAAACACTCTGCTAGGTCCAGTGGGTATGGCGGGGCGTGACCTTCAAGGGGCACGGTTAGGTCACAGCAAACGGCTGCCAAACTCCCTCCTACGTCTGGCTGACTGGAGGCTCCTGTTTCACTGAGTAGAACAAGAAGGATTGAGACAGAGCTTCCGGGGTCAGGAAGGCTGGTGGGTTCTGGTTTGCCATCTTTCCCTACTTCAGCAGTCCTTGGCTACTTCCCTTAACATGTCAGACCAATACTGAAAAAGTATCAGTGCAAAAAGATGCCAAGTTATGGACCAGCCCAGGACAAGAGGCGCAACCTGGGGGTGGGGGTCTCCTTGAACCACTGCCAGAGGAGGAGGCTGGAAGCCCCTGATAGATAATAGGGAGCTCACTGTGGTCCCTCAAATGGATCATCCAGTGTGGACAAGGCCTGTGTGTGGAGTATGTTGTTATTTGATTTCTGGGAACTCTAACCCTTCTTCATCATGGATTAGCAGAATGTAGAATGGTGTAGTAATCACTTTAAGAGAGTGGAGAATTGCAAGCCTGATCTACAAAACCAAAATGAGCCAGACTTTGGGCTCAGTCACCCACTATGGATTCTTGGAGCCATAATACAATTGTTCATATAGTCATACTGGGAGGACCAGGATTTACTATTTCCCAGGAGACATCCTGGAATTCACTCTTCCTTCCCAGGGCCTCTGTTCCATGCACGTTATGTCATTTAATCCTTACAACCTTTCCGTGTGATTGGAACTATTACCCAGTTTTACAGATGAGAAGGCAGAGGTTCTGGAAGAGAATTTCTGACCTTTTCTTGGGAAGGTCCCATTATGGCATTCCTAACCAAGTTGTCTTGTCTTTCCCAGTTTTGGACACAAGGGGGCACTACATGCAAGTGTTCTGCAAAAGTGCGTTGGCCTCCAAACAGCTGGTTCCTCCCACTGCTTCCCAATTCATTATCTAGATCTAGGACAGGGAAATACAGGTTCACCAGCCCCTTTTGAGCCTGAAAGCAAAGCTAGGAATTAGCCAAATCCAACGTTAAAAGCCAGATAAGAGCTAACCCTCACTCTCAGGGTCCAGCCATGGGCCCTTTCAAAGAAAACAGGGTAGTTCTGTGAAACAATCTTGCATTTGCCTTCCTCCATTGCTGCGAGTCAAAGACAGAGCCCTGTCTAGATTGGGACTGAGTGGGAAGATGCGAATCAGACGATGCCCAGACCAGACTGGTGGGGAAGTGAGTGGAGGTTGAGGAAGCACCTCTGGGAAGCCAGCCCAGGGAAGAGCCTTTTGAAGCCAATATAGCCAACACCTAAGGAAGGGATCTGAGAGCTCATGCAATGAGCCACGCTGCTGCTAAGAGGGCCAGGTGTGAGCCTCAAGAAGTCTTTTCTAACTGCAGGGAAGAGGGATGAGAACATTGCCAAAAGGTTTCTAGATGCCTTTTACTCAAAACTGTGCCTAGAGGTGTTCACACAGCAAGTGGCGGGTGAGTGTGCAGTAAGGGGAGGCAGGGGTGCGTTGTGACCGGCGCTGAGGGCAGTGGACAGTGAGGGAAGGACTGGTGAGTGCTCTGTGAACTCACTGGCACAAAAGTTCAAAGAAGGGCTCTTTGCTGCTGCCTGTGCCGTGTCACACTGAGGCCCCCATGGAGCTGACCCTTCCTGCTTTGGCCACCATTATCCCAGTCACTCTGCCCTCAGGAAGACTCACCCATGGGGGGCGTCGCCAGTGTCTGTCGCCCCACAATCTGGGCTGGTCCCAGCCCATCCAGGAAATCGCTGAACTGGCTTTCAGCTCCAAGTCGTGTAGTGGGGAAGATGAACCTGCAGGAGGAGGTAGAGGGGCATGTCAGGGTGTCTGGCAGCCCTGGGGTGGAGGAGCAGTACACAGGGGCTCTGCGTGTGGGAGACTAGTCACTACTTTCTGTGCCTCAGTTGCTCCTCTACGCAGTGTGATCAACCTACTCTGGGGACAAATAACTTTTTTTTCTGTACACTGAAGAAAAACACTTTGGTGTCCCTAACGAACTAATATAAATCACACAATGATGGTATTTAATCCTTAAGCCCTAGGAATTCTGAGATGACCCTTAAAAGGCAAGGCTTGCTGGATACTTGTGTCCTCGACAGATATTGATGACAGAACCAGAGACAGATCAGAAACTTTAATGCCTGGAGCCAGTTCCAGGAATTAAAGTTTGACTTGATTATAAATTTGAAATCCAAATTAATAATGTAAGGTGATGCCCAGAACAGCAACTGAAACCGAAATAACACAATTATAGGGCTGGGATGAATTGGAAGACATGTGGGTGGTCCGTGGCTGGGAGGGGGGTGCTGAAAATGGCAACAAGAAAAACTGACGGGGCTTGAAACCTGGCCAAGTGCACACCATGCACCAAGTGTTCCATGTACGTTACGTCATTTAACCCTTACAACCTCTCCGTGTGATTGGGACTATCACCCAGTTTCACAGATGAGACAACAGAGGTTCTGGGAGATAAAAGATGTGCTTTGCCTGTAAACAGAAAGAATGCCCAACTCATAGGGTTATGGTAAGGGTTGGACAGATGATGCAGGAGAAGTTTTGGACAAACAGGAAACAACCAAATGGTAGTTACTATTATTACTGCTGCTGCTGTCACCAAGGGACAAGCGCTGCTTTTTCATGTCCTCAAGGCCGGATATTCTGGGTGTGGCCAGCAGAGAAGGGATAGATGAGAGAGGTTTGGCCCAACCTTGCTCAAGAGCTACAATGCAAAGTACTGGGCTCTGCTGGCTGGAAAGAAAAGGGTGTCCAGGAAAAAATACCATTAGACACTTTGGCTGTGAACCCCCATGGGCCAGTGACAGGCAGGGAGGGGTCTGCTTGTCAGACAGCCTGTGTCTTTACCCCACTAGTCTCAGCCTCCACGCCCCAGCAAGGGGCTTCAAGGCTTCTGCTTTTTTTTTTTTTTTTTAATCATGAGCAGCAATAGCCTGGAATCCCATTCTTATGTCAATGGGATCTGAGAAAGATAAATGTAGACGCTACAACTCACAGAATTTGGAGAGCTTTATAGAGAATGTAGTGATGGTGAATAAAGGTTATAGAGTCAAATGACCTTAAGGCACACACTGACTCCACCACCACTTAATAACTGTGACCTTGCATGGGGTTCCTCTCTCTCCTTCAGTGCCTCGGTTTCCTCATTTGCAAGTAGAGATAATAGTGGTACCCATGTGCCTCGGGTGGCTGCAATTGTGAACTTGATTCTGGGGCCGATTCCAATATAAGAATCATGGATCTGGGGTACCCACAGATACTGGGCATGTGGTAGGGTGTATGAAATGCCAGTGGCTACTTTCATTCATGGGAGAAGGTACAGCTGGGCCTCTGTATCCATGGGTTCTGCATCCATGGATTCAACCAACTGAAAATGGGAAATATTAAGGAAAACAGATGCATCTGCTTTTTTTTGTCATTATTCCATAAGCAATAAAGTCTTACAGCTATTTCCATTGTATTGAGTACTACAAGTAATCTAGAGGTGATCTGAAGTATATAGGGGGAGCTATGCAAATATCATCTACTTTATAGAAGGAACTGGAACTTCCATGGATTTTTTGTTGAAGGTGGTCTTTACGCCAATCATCCACGGAAACTGAGGATCAACTGGAAAGCACGATCATTGGATATTAAATAATGGAGCCAGAGAATCCTGAGATTTGTAGAGAGTTGTTTTTTTTTTGTGGCACTGGGGATCGAACTCACAACCTCACGCCTGCCAGATGGGCGCTTAAGCCACTGAGCCAAACTCCCAGCCCTAATCCTGAGATTTGATGAAGCAGAAGCAGAGAACCTTAGTCATAAACTATAGTTTCGCAGATTTAGGAGAGGTATTGAGGAATATTTAACCCAGAGACTTTCAAATTTTTCTTACTGCAACCAGATAAGAAAAAAAAAATTAACATCATGATGCACTAGAGACCTATGTGCTTCTATACATGAGACTGAAATAAAAGTTCACAAGGTCATTTGTCCTTACTACATAGGATATACCTGAGTTTTCTTTCTTTTTCTAATGCTGATTTTGACTCACTACCATAATTTGTCTTCCTACCATGAGTCAATACAATAGTTTGAAAGTCACGGATTTAATCCAATCTGTTTCCCTAACTCCAAGCAAGGCTAATTGTGAAAAATCCCACTCATCTGAGCCAGGACAATGATTTCAGACTGAAAAGGAATTTAGGATCATATTTTGTTTTTCTCCCTCTCCTCTGAAGCAGGGGAGTGTGTGGGTGGTAGGAGGAGGGAGGCCTGGGTTCCTCCCTGAAGGAATTAAGTGCTCTTTGGCCACTGAGATATTCTGATGCAAGCAATAGAAGACCTGGGGCCCACACATGGAATGTCTAGGGGAGGGGACATGAGAGGCACAGAGGAACCCAGACATCTCAGCTGGAAACACATAAGCAGATCTTGTTCCCCTGGCGGGCTGCGTGAGGACAAGGAGGAGGGCAGAGCTGGCCAGGGTGCACGCACGTGCCGTCGGAGCTGTTGCTGTTTGTGCTCCCGTCCGTGGATTCCCGGCTGCCCTGGCGTGTGACTCGACTCCGCATCTCCACTGCAATGCCTGTCTCCGTGCTCCTTCGGATGTTACTCCGCAGCTTCTTGGTGGCCCCTTCTGGGACCCCCAAACCAGAGATGAGAGAGAGAACAAGGTCAGGTGACAGCCAAGGCTTCTTGTAGAGCCTCAGTCACCCTCTGGGCCGGGGCGGGCAGGCAAGAACGGGACTAGAGTAAGAGTGTTCCCTGGCTGAGCAGAGAGCTGGTCTGCCGCCTGACACTTGGCCCTGCACGGGCCACTGACATAAACAAAGCAGACTAGGAAGATGACTGGACACAGAGTTGGGAGGCTGGAGTTGGGGGTGGCTGGAGTAACCAGGCAGAGCCCCAGCCCAGTAGCCCTGGGACCCTTACCCCTGTACCAGGTGCCTGAGGATACCTTCCCAAGCTACTTCAGTTCTTGCCCCCAAAACGTATGTGTTCTTCCCTCTATCTTCTGGATAATGGTCTTCCCTAGGATTCCCAGACTTACTTTTCCTCCTGCAGGTACTCTCAGAACATCACAGCCCATATCTCCGATGCCTTCCCAGGCCTTATAAAAACCCATGGGAAGCCTGGCCACTCAAACCTGCCTCCTTGTCAGGATGGGTCTGAACCAGTAAAGGGATGAGTGTGGTGAGCTGGAGAGAGCTTCAGAGACCACCACTGCGAGAGGGGCTGCTAGCCTGACCTGAACTGACTGTGGCTTTGAGAGAAAAGACTGTGGAAGAACCCCAGAGGTTTGCAGTGTGTGCCTACCCAGTGTCTCTGCGTCCCACCTGGGGGACTCTACCCTGGCCTGGCAGGGAACATGGGGCACTTTTCCCCCTCCTGGCGGCATGCCATCCAGCCTGAGTTTCCATAGCAACCTCCTTAGCATTGCAGTATAGTCCCTCTAGACAACTTCGCCTTGGTGGTGGGGCGTAGGTTGAGGGTTTGCAGGGATTACCCTGCTGAAGGCCACCTGTCACAGGAGCTTGTTGGGCAGGAAGTGGTACTCAGTTAGGAACTGTACCAAAGGAGCCATTAGCTGTCACTGATTAGAGGCCCAAACAAATTAAGAGTAGAGTTGCCTACAGGAATAGGAGGAGAGGTGGGGGAAGAGGCCTGGGGTGGGACAGGTGGCACGGCCTCTGCAAACTGTGGGGAAGGGGTATCGTCACCCTGACAATCTTTTCTCCTGCCCACACACAACGGTGTGTTGGTGGAAGTACTTCATTCTCCTGTTTCACTCTACTTACCTTTTAGAAAGTCTCCACTGGGGGAGGGAAAGCTGAGAAGGCTAGGATCACCAGTGAATGGGATGGCAGAGGGGAGGTGATGGGACAAGGTTGGGGGTGGCAGGTAATAAGAAACGTCTTCTCTGAATCAGCTCAATTTCTGGGGTATTAGAATATCTACCATATTCAGAAATCAATGAGATCATCAATAGGGCTGTCTGTCTGTCTCTGTCTCTTTGGCTGTCTGTCTGTCTCTCACAGTGGCACACACAGAGTCACTTTTTAGCTAATATGTATTCCTTTCACACAGATGGGCACAGGTAGATACATGTGAATGTGACAGTCACTATATGAATATAATTATCACACAAAAAGTCCTGAGTATGTTTATATAAAGTCACATTTATAGATGGTCCTTCCAAGTGTTTGTCATATGTGTACATGATATACTGTCTCATAGAGTCAGGTCACATACATGTGTCCTTTATACCAAAATACTTGGAATTGAATTCATCCACTCAATTCAATGTGAATTAATACACATGCAATGAAGCAAGTCCATACATGGTATGTGACCTGCCACACACGGACAGTTCTTTAAAAATGCTAGCTGTGGGAGGACTCTCCCTGTCCCCAGCTCCTAACAGCCACATTCCCTCTAACTGACTTAGAAGACAGATGGGCTGTGGGGGCTGCAAGTCGCCCTCCCTCCCCTTCATATCTCTACCACCTTAACACACGCTCTTAAAGCTTGGGGAAGCTCTGACCCATTTGGAAGTGAGTTTACTGTCTTAGATAAGACCTATCCAATCCAAAATGAGTCTTCAAATAGGGGAATCACAGAATCCTGAAGAGGTAAAAATACTGCACTGGCCCCCTCTATCACTTCATATATGGAAGAGCTTAGGTTCAGGTACAAAAGAACTAAGACTACACCCAGGCCTGTAGGCTGCTGGCGTGCTACTTCTCTTTCCTCTCTCAATGCCCATCTAGTTGAAATGTGACTCAGCAGAGATTAAGTTCCACGTGTTCAGGGGGAGAAGAAACCTCAGAGAAAAATTCCTCTACTGGCTTTGTATCTGACCAGTCTCAACCCCTTTTGAATCAGGGAATAACTTTATGTAGCTTCCCTCTAGAGCACCAAGCCAAATTGCCTGTAATTTTGTGGTTCTAGAGATACAAGGACTCCAGGAATCATCCACCTGTCATATCACATACAAGGAAGGAGCAGTTGCAGCTGCAGCAACAACCCCATAGCATCTTCTGGAATGGTCCTGATCCCTCTGGCTCAGAGCCTAGAGGAACCTAGCAGAGAGTGCTGCTGTCCTTGGTCCTGAAGTGACAAGCTCCATTTCAACAAGAGCTGGGTCAACCCAAGCTAGCCCTATGTGGACCCAGCCTAAGGCCAGGCCAGAATTGACCTGTATTCTGGGACACCAGATCTCTTATTTGTCCTCCTCATTACTCCACAACTTAGAGAATGACATATCTAGAAGGAAGCTAGGAGACAGCATTTTAACTTCATTTTACAGAAAAGGAAACAGATCCAGCAGGAAATGGCCTTCCAAAGTCCAATATGAAATTCCACAGTCAGGGGTAGGAAACAGATCCAGCAGGAAATGGCCTTCCAAAGTCCAATATGAAATTCCACAGTCAGGGGTAGCCCTCTAAAGCACCAGAGTGAATCTCTGAAAGTCTACTCTAGGATAAAATGAGCAATAAACTGGAAGGGACAGACAAGCAGGGGAACTAAGGAGGAGGCTAGTAACAATGATCAGGCTATGGGGCCTGAAACAGCAAAGAAGCTTTGAAACAAAAAGAGAGGGGCAGGGCTCTAATCAATGCAGGCTACATATAATTTACAAGGAAGGGGGCTTTTGGGAAGGACAGAACCACAGCCCAGAAGGCTGCATCCAGGAGAGGAATTCCTCCAGACTCCACATAGCCTGGCCCTGCAGGTAACTGAAGCATCCCATCTGGGGACAGCAGGGCGGGCAGCAAGGGGCATGCTTCCAAGACCTGTTCCCAGAACAGTGATTCTAGGGCCAATACCCATGGTGAGTCAGCCCCATACATTCCTCTGGTGCCAGACTCCCACCCAGGAGGGGGCTGAGGCTGGGACACTGACTTCCTCAGGCTTGGGAGAAGAAAAAAAAACACACACAGAAAAGGAATACAGGTAGAAAAGGAGTGTGCTATAAGGAAGAGGCACAGGTGGCAAGGGCAGAGAATTCACTTCTCTCTTGGCTATACTATGTGACCACATATAATAACAGCATCAAAATATGAGTAGCTCCCATGTGTCAGGCACAAGGATGGCTGCCTTTGTATATGTGGCCTCATTTAATCCCTTGGACAGCTCTGCAAGGCTTATATTATTGTCCTCATTCTAAGAATAAGGAGCAGAATCAGGTGATCCTTGCCTAGATCACCCTGCTAGTAAATGACAAAGGGTGGTTTTGAAGGCCAACCTGAGGTCATTCTCCAGTAAAGTCCCTTCTCCCCAAGGTTTAGATACCTCGTGGTTAAATGAGTACATTGAACTAGATGACCTCAAGAGGCCCTTCCTGCTCTGACATTCAGCAATTAGATGATTCACAGGGACCTGCAGTTAGAAGTACATCTGGGTGGTTCCCCTGGCCCCAGGCTCTGGGCCTTCAGCCATGTCCTGACATAATCATGGAGACCAGGGATCCAGAAGGCCCATCATCATTCATCTCTTCCTAAGGCAAAAGGTCTTCCTGACATCTGCTTCCATCCCTCCCCGCTCGGTGCTTTCCAGTGATTCAAGCCCCTGCCTTGGCCGTGGAAGACTACTCCTCCCAATTTGGGGTACAAGAATCCTTCAGGTCTGAAGCTAGATTTTTGTGCATGATCTCTGAGGGCAAGATCCTGGGGTCCAAAAGCTCTACAACCTCCTAATCTTAATCCATTATTTGTAATCCCTTGGTCCTATCCCAGCTCTCCTTGTCCTAGCCCAAGTCCTGCATCCCTAACCCTTCTTTCCCTGAATCCCCAGTCCTATGCCTATACCACCCCCCAAGGCATTAGTAACCACAAGCCCCTTCCCCACTGAGCCACTCCAAGCCAGGATGCCCATCACAGCTTGATTGCCGGAAGACCATCCCATGTGCTCCTGTTGAGGGCTTTGTAAAAATCTATTTTAAGACCTGGAAAAGTCCCCCACCCAGCCCCAACAGGAGGCTTGATGAGCATTCTCCCTGGATCCTCCAGTGCCCCCGCCTCCTCACCACCCCCATCCAGATGCCTATTTGAAGGTTTCATGGGGAAGTTGTTACGCTGAACAAAATAAGCAGGAAGAGATTTTAAAACAAAACCAGCTGGTGTCTGGGCCAACGCCACAGAGCAAGGGGGTCTTGGTGTGGAGGGCTGGCTCTTCTGTGATGTGGGGTCCATGTGGAGCTGTGTGCAACAAGGGTGGCCCCCCAGCAGTCTGAGCATAGCTGGGATTTTGCAACTAGATGTCTGAGAAAGTATATGGTATTTATGAGGCTGTAGCTGTCAAGGTGCATGTGAGCACGGCTTTGTCATGTGTGCCATGCATGCTTGTGACCTGGGTCTGCACGTCTGCACTCAGAGGATGGTGTTTTTTAGTTTTATTTGTGACCATGTATGGTATGAATGACAATTACTGTATTGTACTTTCCTGGCAATGACTGGCTTACCTGGGCAAGTGAGCATCTATTTACGTGACTGTATTTTTGTATGTTCGTCTTGTGACTCTGTTACAAGTCTGTGTGACTAAGTAACTGCATTTGTGTGGTGATTTGTACTAAGGAGACTAAGAGATGACAGGTGAGAATTAATCTTGTGGATGTGTGTGTCTGTAAAACTGGTGTCACCTAGCATGGTGCCAGGAACACTGGGCTGTTTAATAAATAATTACTGCTTATCAAAGACTTACATAAGTCTGTGTGTGAGGGCAGAGCGTGTTAAATACATGGCCTGAAGTAGGAAACCCACCTGCTAGGGCTTGGTGCCAGGTTACATCTTCCCTAGCTGTATAATCTGGGGCATGTGACTTCCCTTCTCTGTGCTCCAGTGCCTGCCTGGAGCTACCTACAGTTACGTACTAGGTCTACAACAGTGCAGAGCCTTGTAAATAGGAAGTCCTATATAAGTGGGTGTGGGCTGGGAGGGGACATCCATCAATTAAATCCCTGGGTGCTCCTTGCAAAGGGTCCCCCACCCCTATTCCTTGATGCCCTGTGCCCCATGCCCCCTCACCAGCTTGAGGAAGCTGCAGTGTGCTCTTACTCCACTGAGTTAGGCCCACAATGGCCACCATCTTGGCACCCAGGCTGCTACGTCGTTTCTTGGCGGTGGTAGTCCCGGTCCCACCCCCAGTTTGCTGGGATCCGCAGATTTCACCGCTGATGCTGGAACTCCGAACCACGTTTCTGGAGGCCCCAGCGGAGGCTGGACCTGGCTCCCCGTTAAACATGGTCCCTGGGGCTGCAGGGCCTCAGGCAACTCTGAAGGTGGGTGAGAAACAAAGGGATTCCACATCAGACTCCAGTTACCTGACCATGGCCCTCCCACTTCTAGCCGTGTGATCTTCGGCAAGTCACTTAGCCTCTTCAATGCTAAGGATTAAGTGAATAAATAAATCTCAAGGGTGTGCACAGCATATGGCTCAATAAATGAGACTATTCTCAAAAGCATGTGGCTATGAAGAACTGGCAGGTGATCTGGCTTTGGTGGTGAAGACCAAGGCTGTAGAGCCAGATGGCCAGGGCTTGAATTCCAAAGGCCCCCACACACTTGCTGGGTGGTGCTGTGACCAAATATCTTGAGGTTTCAGTAAACAACTCAGAAAAGTGAGAAACGGGAGCCCTTACCTCCTGGGATTACTGTAAGGACTAAATGAGACAGTGCAAGTAAAGTGCTGAGATGTGTCTGTGCAGAGAAACGCTACTGAGCATGTGCTGCAGATGAGTACTTCCATAGCAAATAACAAAAGAGGGGGAACAAAACAGCCTCCAGCCTGTGCAGACTGTGGAAGGGGTTCTCCTGGGGAAAAAGGGATGGCCCAGAAAAGCCTCAGGCAGCAGGCAAAAATCGCCCTTCACTGCACTGCTGAGAGGCGGCCACGGTCAGCATTTTAGCCTATTCCTTCCAATCTCCTTTCTGTGTACTCAAGACAGTAACTGGATTGATACTGTAAATGCAACTTTTATATACTGGTATTTTTCATCTAACATTTTATCATAAGCATTTCCCAATGTCATTAACACTTTGTATAAGTGTTTTAGTGTCACCATAATCTGTTGTATAGAGGTAGCATAACTGGCTTAAATATTCCAATACAGTGACCTCTTGAATCAACTCCAAGTGTCTCTCTCTCTCTCTCTCTTTCCCCTCTCTTTTAAATAAACACAGAAATAAACATTTTTCTACACTGGTTTGTAGGCTAATGTCCTTCGGACTAGCTCTGAGAAATGGCCAGGCAGGGGAGTGTGGTACTGCTGGAAGCTTCCCAACTGTGCAGTTCCCTGCCTGCTGCCTGGCAGAGGACTGGTTTCATCTGGGTGCCACCCTGTCCCTTGTTTTGGAGACAGATCTTCGTGAGTTTAAGGTCATCAAGGAATAGCTTTCTCCTTAGCCACTGTCACTTGCCTAAAGGTAGGCATATGACTAAGTCAGCTCAGGTCAGTTGAGGAGAACGATCTGGATTCCATGTTTACAGGAGAGAGGAGGAGGAGTCCTCTCTTTCTGTCCTCTCTCTCCCTTCCTCCCCCAACACCACATCTGCAACATGTGGTCCAGCCGTAGGGGTGCAGCCAGTGCACAGACCTAAAAGACGTCAGGCCACACTTAGACTTGCCTTTCTTTGATCTTCTTCTTATGTATTTTCCCTTGCTTAAGCCAGTTGAAATCAGAGTTCTCAATGATATCCAAAAGCATCTTGCCTGACACAGAGGGTGTATTATTTTTTCTTTTGGCACCGGGGATTGAACTCACAGCCTCACACCTGCCAGACAGGCGTTTAAGCCACTGAGCCAAACTCCCAGCCCTAGTTTCTTGAGGCAGGGTTGCACTACGTAGCACAGGCTGGCCTTGCACTCGCGTTGTAGCCCAAGCTGGCCTTAAACTCACAACACTCCACCTACCTCAGCCTCCCTGAGTGCTGGGATTAAAAGCGTACGCCACCATGCCCGGCTTTTTTTTCTTTTTATCCTTGGACTATATTGCCAAATTCTATCCAGAGTATAGAAATTTACTCTCATTAGCTATGTTCTACAAATATTTAATTTCCTAAAATTCTAAGGCCAGTGCTGAATGCCAGGACACTGTATAGGAGTGAGCCAAGGAAACTGAGTGCTGCCCTCCCAAGGCCTCAGTTCAGGAGGGCAGACGGACAGTAAATAACCAATTCTACACTTAAATATTTAATGGTGGTTATGATGAGTGCGAGGGAACAGAAGGACAGGGGGCTCTGAGATCCACTCTGTAGGAAGGCACCATAGGCATCCGAGGCCCTGTTTTAAAGAGGATGGGGTCTCCAGGTGTCAATTTCTATAACTCAGCTGCAAATCCTGATACTGTAGTCTCCTTGGCTCAGGCAGAACAGGAAAGCCAGTGTCCCAGCTGCTCAGCACCAGCACCTGCCTGGCTCTATCTCAGCCCAGAGCTCTCTTCTTGGGGGCAGCTGTGCAAGCCTGGGCTCAGGGTACTCGGTTGGACCTTCTGCCCTTTGGTTTACCCTGAGGTAGTCTCACTTTTCAAAAGGACATAGAAAGGCGAGTGAATGTGGGGTTGGGAGAGGCACCACTCTGGCTGCTGAGAAAGACGGTCCCCAGACTGCTGAGACTCGTCACCTGGTCTCTCCGCCAACATGGCTCTTGCAGCCTGGCGAATTAAGGCTGACAAGGCAGATGAGTCAGAGCCCTGCTTTTACCTTTTTGTAGTTCTCTGGATAGTTCTCACTCACACTGTGACATGATCAGAGCCCCAGATTATATTTCTCTACCCTCCCATCAACCATGCAGCTAATGGAAAGTCCCCCTGCACTTTGGCCTATGATGATCTGTTCTCTTTAGTTTCCAATTCTAGTGCCAGTATGTGTGGGTTTCTGGGTGTCTGCATGGTCTTTTGGTGGAAGGTGGGACAGGGCTTATCTGATACTGTGAATCTGCCATGGTATCGGCAGATGTAGCTATCTTCACAAAGTTAGATGAGAAAACTGAGTCTCAGAGAAGTGTCCTACTCAAACAGGAAGTGGCAAGGCTTGAACACAGTCTCCCATTTCCACAAAGAGATGTACATACTCAGCAGCCACTGCCCCTTCCACTCAGAGCTCATCCAAAGCTGTACACCCACCTCTCAAGTTCTGGCTCTGCCTTGGGTCCCTGGGCTCTTTGATAAAACTGCAAGGAAAGTGCATATGATGAGAAAATCCACGCCCCTCTGGTCTAAATTCCCCCATCTGGCTGAGCAGCTAAGGTGGAGAATCCCCCACCCCGACTCACAGACACCCCACCCCGACTCACAGAAGCCTCCAGGGTGCTTGAGAGCACAGGCCCAGGGGTGAGAAGGGGTGAGGGACAGAATTCCTGCTCCTGCCAACCTGGAAGCTCATGTTTCCTCATGAATAATGAGTGGCACTGACAAGCACATGGTTTGGCATCCAGATCTCTACATTACACAGAGCTACTTTATCATCTTCAGGCACCCAGGAATCACCTAGGGAACCTGGAAATTTATGAAAGCTTGGGGCAGCCCCACCTACAGTCTATAGGCCACCCCAGGGGTCAGGAGGAGCCAGACCCACAGCACTAGACCCAAGGTCTTCTGCTCCAGGAGTTCATACAAGGCAACCTGGGAGAGGTAGGAATCATGACATGGGATTAGAGTGAGCAGACTCTTCATGTACATGTCTCTGGGCCTTAGCTTCTTCTCTGTGTGAACCGAAGGAGTCAGAGTAGGTTCTTTGGAAAAGTCCTTTGGACTGGGGGAGCTGAGTCTGCGACGGCGTGCTGCAGAGGGGTGGGGCCAGGGCTCCCATCCAGGGTTCTAGCTCCTTACCTGGTAGCCAATTTAGCTCTGGAAAGGCAAACCAGAGGTCCAGACAGAGGTAGCTGCCCTGCACCTAACAGATAGCTGCATAGCAATTCCTGAGCCATCCGATCACAGGGATGGGAAAGGAGAAGTGGCCGAGATGGGAGCGGACTGCTGAGGAGCCCCATCAGGACACACAGTACAGCATGTCACATACCAGTGGTTCTAAACGATTGGTAAATGAACCAAAGCCTTTCCCTAAAAATCACTTCAATAATTCTCCTGCCTCTGAATACTGTCCCTTTCCCAGCCTAGTTCATGGCACCTAAAGGAGGGAACCCTCCTCCGATTTCGCCAAGCTATGGGAGCTCACTCTGAAGTTCTCCCTGCTGACTCCCATCCATTACTACAGCAGCAGCGGAACCTGGCTCTTGTTTATCCTCCAGGGAGCTGAAACTACTGCCCTCCTCCTGCCAGAATTCCAGGAGACACCATCCAAGGTTCCTAAGGATAAGCCTACGTGTTTTCTTTCCAGCCCTCAACATTTGGCCCCTGCCTGGAGTCTTTCTGCCCCAAAGGCTCTTCGAACTTCTCCTGAATCCTGACAACAGCAGGTCCCAGACCCTGCCAGAGCCTCTGGGTCTCTGGATTTCTCTGATGTGTCTAACAAGCTAATGAACCTTTTTTTTTTTTTTTTTTTTTGATAGTCAGTGAAGAACCCAAAAGTCTAAGATGAAGCCAGTCACTCATTTTCAACAGGAAAGACCAAGAAACCTATCACAGGTTGCTGGACTGTTAGGCAAGAAGAGGCTGTGAATAACTGAAGCTTCTACCTCCCCTTCCCACCATCTACCCACAGCAGACATCATTAATCCATCTCTTTCCCCAGAGGACAGATTTAACTTCAGAATCCCTCTAAACACAGTGCTCTGAAACCAACTCATGAGAACCAACTCATGAGCTAAAGCTGACTTGCCATCTCGATTCCAGCCTGAGCTTTTTCATTCCTCCAAGCAGCAAATCAGGAACCAGAATAGGGAAGAGACATATCCAAGGCTACAGAGAATGCTGGGGGCAAAACCAGAGTTCCAACCTGAGACCCCTAACTCCCAGGTCCCCCATCACCTGATAAGACCTGTTAGGTCCTCCCTCCCCACCCCTCACTTGAAAGAAAACCCAAACTCACCAAACTGATGAATCTGAGTGTAGAGTTCTGCATCACCGGGGCTGTGCCCCTTCCAACAGTATGCCCCTAGGGCATTTGCACAATGCTCCACTTAACTTCTGCTGAGACAGTAGTCTCCAGGAAAGGAGGTGAAGGCAATCAAGGCAGGCTCTCAGGAGGAGGTGGTGTGGTAAAAAGATCTGGAAGGGAAGAGCTGAGCTCAGAGGAAGGGCTAATGAATACATGTCCTCAAGGGGTTCTGGTAGGAGTAAAAAGACAAAACAGCTGTGGGACCTTAAGCAAATCATTTTAGCTTTCTAAACCAACCAACCAATTAACTGACCAAATTGAACTCCTAGGTTCCTTACTCTGCTTTAGGTGCTTTAATGTCAAACTGTTGAAGTCCTATAACTTTACAATTTTTAGGGCTGGGAACGTAGTTCAGTGATAGAGCCCATGCCTAATATGCATGAGGCTGCTGGTTTGATCCCCAGTACAAAAACAGAGAGAGAGACAGACAGACACAGACAGATACAGATAGAGACAGAGACAGAGGACAGGGGGCAGGGGGACAGGCAGGGGCACGGGCAGAGGCAGAGACAACAGAGACAGAGGATGGCTAAGAAACTCTAGACTCTGTTCTTTCTTCCTCCAACCTCCCTCTGACTACTGGGGTCTAGGTCCCTCCCTAGATACTGTTACATGCCAGAAGTCAGGATGGGGAGGAACTCCTGAGAAAGTCTTTCAGCTTCTCTGACCTTCCATTTCCTCTCTCTGAGTCTGATCACCACTTGGATTCTGCCCAACCCTCCTGGCTGGACTGGAGATCAGATGAACCAATGAGAAGCAGGAGAGCAGAGTGATAAAAGCACATGCTTGGGAGGCAGACGGACTTAAGAGCATGATCTAGATCTGCCTCTCACAAGCCAGTGATGGAGAGCTTCTATATCAAACCCTGTGAGCCTACATTCCTCATTACTAAGTGGAGATGACAGCGTGTGCTTTCGGAGACATTTTAGGTAAATATTATAAAATGGAAATTGGTACATGCTTAATGACGAATTGGCCAGTTACCCAGTTGTTACTCATAATGGTGACCTGAATAATGGTAAACAATTGTCCAGGTGTTAATTTCAATTCATCAAGTGCAACCGCCTGAGAGGATGGTCCAGAAGTTACAGGATTACCTCCTGCTGCAGCTCTGGGTACCCCGGTTTGAGTGTGGATTGGGGTTCTTGTACTTCTTAGTTGATGTGGAAGAGACTCAGGAAGCTGTACCAGCCTCAGCTCCTAAGCCTCTGCAGCATGCTGGGCCTGGCATTTGAGACCCTGCGCCACCCTGAGCCAGCACTGGGACTGCCCACTACACCAGCCTGTGCCTGTCTGGACCCACATGAGTGGCCAGGTCCTGTATTCACAGAAGGCCAAAGGAGACCCTGGGCTCTAGCCTTTCCTTTCCCCACTCGGGGAGAGGTAGGTGGGTGGTAGGGGCTGGGATGTGGTAGGGGAAGCAGGTGGGACAAGAAAATACACCCAGAGTGGGGAGCACAGACTAACTTCTCTCCTTGTTGTGTGGACCTTTGTTTCCCCAGAGCATCTTCACACACACACACACACACACACACACACAGCACTGAATTTCAAATATGTGATTACACATAATATAGACCTACACAGGTGATATACACAGAAAGACAAATCACATGTGTTTACAGATATGCACACGTGCCCCAAGATATTCATCCATACAGAGGTACACAGAAGCAGCCACAAAGGCAGTCAAGAAACCCACAGGCATTCAAATTCTTATTTTGCACACACCCGCACATAGTCACACACCCCCATGCCCTCCTCTTGACCCCTAGAGCCCCATCATGTAGGAAGCGTCTTACCCCCGTGAGCTCTCCAGGCTGAGGCATAAACACCAGCTCTGAGCAGGCGCTTGTGCAAGCTTGAACACAAACACACTCGTACACGATCCAGCTCCCAATCCCACCTCCTGGCCCCCATCCCTGCCAGACCAGACAAAGGAGTGCATCGGTGAGGTTTGTGGTGAGGAGATGAGAAGGCTGGCAGGGAGCAGCTGCTGTCACCATGGCTACCGGCTGACCCACTTCTCCTCCACCTAGGCAGGTCCACCCAGCCCAAGCAAAGTGGAGACAGGCAGCTTTGGGCAGGGTAGGCCCTCAGCCACCAGGCACAGGAAAGGGAGGATCTCAGAAGGTGTGGTGAGGGATGAATGAGCACCAGCTAGGCTGGGTCCTATGTAGGAAGGCATAGACTCAGACACCCCCTGAAGGGAAGCAGAGTGCTGAAGATATGGCCCATGCAAGACCTAGCATCTAGGCCGCTGGCCTCAGGGAGCCGCATGGGACTGGGTCCATCCTCAGTCGTAGCTCTCATGCAGTGCTAGTTGCAGGTGGTCAACCCTGTGTCTCCAGGCCTGAGAACTCAGCATATTGAAAGGTAAAGCAGACCCCTGGGCTGGACGAGCCCTGTCTCTGGTTTGGAGGAATGTTCAGAAGGTAAGGCCCATGCCCCATTCTCCAACAAGGGACCACTGATGGCAGGCTGCGCCTCTTTCTCTGGACAGAGCTGTCCTGTGCCTTCACATAGCCAGGGGGCTCCCAAGAACATGGCTAGTGTCACCCTCAGAACCAGGGACTTAAGAGGAACAACACGGCCTTCAGAGTCCTCAGTCTGGAGTGGAGACAGCCCACAAAGCAAGGTGAACTACTTGTGCTTGACACTGTTAGAGCTCCCTATTTTCCTCAGGACAAACGAGAAGCCTCTGACCAAGGCCCCAGCCCCATACAAAGTAGTCCCTGACTTGCTCTCCCAGGTCCCACCTCCTGTTCCTACTCTGTATGATGCCAAGTGGTCTTCTCTTCATTCCTAGAAAGTGCCACTTGGGCTTCAGCCTGCCTGGAATGCTCATATCTAGCCTGCCCCCCGCCCCGCCATGCTCTATGGACAGTACTTGTCTGGCTCTCTGCCCTTCACTCATCTTCGTTCAGTCCCGGTTTGAAGGACATTTCTTCCCAGGCAAGGTTAGTCCCCTGTCACGCTCCTCCAGAACTATATATGGGTTCTCTTGTTCTATGGGTTGAATGGTGTTGTTCTATGGGTTGAATGGTGCCCTGTTCCCAACAAAATGCTGAGGTCCTACAATGTGGCCTTGGTTGCATACAGGTTCACTGAAGATGTAATGGATTGAGATTACACTGGAGTAGGGCTCGTTCCTAACGCAACCAGTGTCCTTCAGGTAGAAGATGGTCATGGAGCAGGAGAAAGTCATGCGATGAGAGAGGCAGAGATTGCAGCCAGGCAGCCCCAAGTCAAGAGATGCCAAGGACAGCCAGCTGCCACCAGGGCAGCAGATTCCCTCACAGCCTCCAGAATGAGACAACCCTGCACACACATGGATTTCACATTTCCAGCCTCCAGAACTGCGAGGGAATAAATCTCTGTTATTTTACACTGCCCAGTTCATGGTGCTTTGTTACAGCAGCTCTGGGAGATACAGACACTGTTGTTCTAACTTGCTCGGAGCCTGTCTCCCACACCTGATTTCCTGCTATGAGCTGCTCAAAAATAGGAACCATATTATCTTCACCCCCAAATCCCTTGTCTGGCACAAATCTGGCCTACTGCAGGGCTCTGTAAATATTTGTTGAATGAATAAATGGCAGTCACAAACATTAAAGTAACAGTGTTTGTAGCTGGAGAGAATTATGAGTCATTTTTTATTTTCTTCATGACATATTGTGTTTTCTAAAGTTACTACTTTAAAAAGTATATTAATGTTATAATGAAAAAACGGCAATATTTTTCTTTTCAAAACATACACTAAAGTAACAGACCTTGCTACCAATGTGTGCTTGTGAACAGGAGAAAGTCCTCCACTATGTGCTTGATAACTGTTTTTTATTGATTAATTGATTTCTCCTCATGTTACTAGAGTGCTTTCTGGAGTCAGATTTACAGACCTTGAGCTCTGGTGCCTCTCAGGGTATAGATTCCAGGTGGGAAGGGTTCAGATAGGACACATATGCTTCTTGGGCATCTCAACCAGTCAGCCCCTTCCCTAGCTTAGTGAATCTGCCCAGATGTGGCACCCGAGAAGACCACCCACTCACTCTGGCCAAAAGCCATCCTCAAGCAGAAGCCAACACCTTCCCTCAGTGAACACACTTCCAGTGCTTCTGGAACTGAAATGTGTACACAAAATCATTGTTGAAATGCAGATCTTGATTGCAAGGGTCACTGGTGGATTCTGAGGTCCTGTACTTGTCACAAACCCATGGTGATGCTGCTAGTCCATGCTCAGGGCACTGAGAAACAAAGATAAAATACCTTGGTCATTCTGTGGAGGGAGTGAATGCTTGAGCATGGGAGAGACCAAAGAAGGTGTCATGAAGGAGTGAGCTGCAAAGCACTCAGAAGATAGGTGGGATTTGGAGAGGCAGAGGTGGCTTTACAGGAAAGCAGCGGAGCTGCTGGGAAGGAGCAGACAGCAGATAGTGTGTTCAGAGGCTGGTGAACACAGCTGAGCAGTTACAGCAGAAGGAAAAGATAGTTGTGTGAGAGGGGACTGGAAAGGGTGGCTGAGAGCAGCCAATGAAGGGCTCTAGTTGTGGAGCTAAGAATCGAGGCTTTAATCCTGTAGGAGGAAAATCTGACAAGATTGAGATGTAATGTTGTACAGAGGTCAATCTGACAGACGGCAGAGTCAGAAGAAAGCTAACAGCAAGAGCATTCAAGAGGCTGCTATATCCACGCAGGTAGGAGGGGCTGGCCTGCTTCTGATCTGACTGTGTGAAGAGGAAAGGTGGCCAGGTATCCAGGTGGAACTAGGGGATTGCCTAGAGCTGCCGAAGGGGACAAAGTTGGGTAGAGGGGAAAAATAGAATCCAAGGTGATTTATAGGAAGGATGAGCCTGAGGTTCCAGAGGACAAACCTGGCTTAAGAAGATGATTCCCATCTTAGTCACAAGTCTGAGATAGTAATGCAGCTCCTGCATGGAGTTGTAGGGCAGGTAAGCAGATCCCCTGAGCTCAGAAGAGTTAGGTGAGCAGGCAGGCGCTGAATGTGTTCCCAGAGGGAAAATTGGGGTGTAGAAAAGAAGGGGAATGCCCACAGAGGGAGGACAGATGAGGAAGGGGAAGGAGGTAGTACCCAAAATGAGGTAGGAGGAACACAGAATCTATGGACACGGGGAGAATGGGCAGTTCGACTCAGGAGGAGAACTCAGGGAAGAAGCCATGAGTATGCAGATGGCCAAGCTGGCAGCCCTACAACACCCTTCTGTGAAGACCAAGGAGGGGCGGGGCCTGGATGGAGGAAGCTGAGGCTAGCACTTCAACTCTGCTCTAGGAGGCAGGTGAAGCCCAGGACTGAGAAGGAGCACAGTTGAATGGAAAGCAGCATTTAGGTTGATGAAGGGGGCTGGATCTCCAGGGGGAGGTCTGGGTCGTAGCACAATCCCAAGGCCCCTGAATCTCCTGAGCTCATTTTTCAGCTCAGCCTTAGCATGTGAAGGGCAATTTCCCCAGGCTCCTTGCAAAGTGCACTCACCTGGCTACAGAAGCCCCAGGGCAAAGCAGAGCTTAGGGAAGAGAGAATTCTTTGAAGCAAACCCTTATTGCTCACAAGCACATAATTTATCATTCAGCTGGAATCCTTTTGAGAGTGAGCAGGGACACCACCAACAATCACACCAGGACCACAGGCGAAGGTGTAAATTAGGACTGCCTCAGGCAAACTCAGCTATATGGTCACCCTGTCCCTGGGAGATACAGGATCTTAATAAAATATCCATTTAGTTCCTGCCGCTCCTTCCTAGATGGGGTGGGTGAACTGACAGACAGCAATAGGCACAGGCAAGTTCATCCCTAGAACAGGGCCCCGCTGAGGGGGATGTGGGGTGGGACAGTCACTTGGTCCAGCCGGCCCCGTCCAAGCACAGACGCCACTGCTAGGGCAGAGGCGGCAGCACCAAGGACAGCGGCTCCCTCCCTCCCCGCCCCTCCCTTTGCCCGGTAGACTGTCTGCGGAGGAGAACAATCAATATTTCATAGGAGGAAGGGGCTCTGGTTACGAGCCCCGCGCCAAACCAAAAGTCGCTGCCTGCCCTGGGGGACCCTCGGGAACCCAGCACAACTGTGCCCCAGCTCAGGCACTATGTCCCTAGGGCCTGGCTTCCCCACACCCCAACAGGCCCAGACCCCTTCAAAGCAGGTCACACACTTTCACTCTGCCATCCAGACACACCATAGAACCAGACACACGCTGTACAAAGAGCCACGTACACAAAGCAGCAGGCACACACCATACCCAACACGAAAAGACACCTAGACAGAACACACATACACAGAAACACACGAGAGAGCTGTCACATGTATGTTACATGGAGATACAGTAGCCACAGACCACACAGACATGAGACTCCTACCACAAGCACACAAAGGCACATGCTGCACAAAAACTCTCTCCCAAGGAACCTCAGACATATCCCATGAGGACCCATTTGCCATAAGCACGCTACATAGTCACATGTGCACACAGCACATGCACATACACGGTGCCTGCACAGATGCTCATGCACCATGGACACACAAGAACACATGCCCTGCTCTGGTCGCCCCTCGCCGTGACTGTGAGTCTGAGCAGGGGCAGACAGGCCTCCCTCCTCATCTGCTTGCTCTGCTCTGGCCCTGGTCGTGGACCCTGTGGAGAAATCCATGTGCCCTCAGAGGCCTCCTGAGAGGTGCTATCTAGTCCCAAGGGCAGGCAGTCTATAGCACAAAAAGAGGAGGGGTGTAGGAGCGGAGGGACAGGGACCTCTGAGAGTCTGAAGCCTCTTGGTTTTATGGTCCCCAGGCCCTAGCTCTGGGACACACAGTGCGGGAGACAGCTTTATTACCCTCACCGTTGGCTCTCAGAGCCTCACTGCTTCTCTAGGAAGCCCTGAGCCTGCGCTGTGCATGAGGACCAGGAAAAGTGTGGGGTGTGAGGCTCCTGCTCCCCTCATCAGGAGGGCTCCACCCTGGTCTCAGCGATGAGGGGGCTACCTCTATCCAGACTCTCCACCTCCCAGAGCCTCCCTTGCAAACAGGTTGTGGAGATGGCAGATTTTCCTGTCTGCAGGACAATCATGGTAAATAACAAAGACAAAACTAAAACCCGATCCAGGGCATAAAGAGAGCAGAGGGGAGCAGGCCAGCAGGGCAGGGAGAGACTCCTAAATTTGTCACGTAGGTGGAAGGTACAATTTTGAGATTAGTTAGGTCACATTTCTGACTTCCCGTGCTACTTTCTACTTTTGCTTTAGCCACATGACACGGTCTCTGTATGCCACCTCAACTGTTTCTGCCAAATCCACATGCTCCTGCACTGTAATGCACATTTTTTCTTTAAATTGACACTTTTAACTTAACATACCTAGTTCAAACACAAACTGTGGTACTACTAAAAACAGAAAGCCAATCTCACTTCTAATAAATGAACTATGACAGTAAAATAAATACAGCAAAAAACAAAACTGTACTATTAAATTTTAGCTACGTAGAGTTGTCAATCAAAGCTCTCAGCCCAGTCAGAGAGCTCTCTCTGTTCAAAAGGGAGGGTAGCAAGTATTGAAAAGTTGAGAAAAACACACCAGCAGCTACCCTGACACTTTCTCCCTGGGGTGACCTTGGACTTGCTAGAGTTGAGAGGGATCCAACTCCTCACTATGTGAGATGCTGTTACACAATGGCAGGTCCATGGGCCCCCGAGAGCCATGTCAGGGAGCACCCAGCTAGGACACCCACCCAGCCTGCCCAGCTCTTGCAGGAGATGGACACAGCAGCCTGCTGGCGTCTTACTGCTGTCACCCATTCTGGTAATAACAACTCTGGAGAGACTGCTCAGTCCCTTCCTATTTACAAACCGTCACTGCATCCTCTACCTAACAGAGCCCCACAGCAGGCACTACCATCCCTGTTTTTGAATGACAAAAGTAAGCTTAGAAAAGGTCAGAGATTTGTCCACAGTCACACAGAATAGATCCACGAATAGGAGACTTGACTCCCACTCAGCTGCCTGTCTGTTCTACCTGTGTCTGACTGTCCTACAGTCAGGAGCCCTTGTGCTGGGCTGACCCTGTGCCAGGTAGTGGGATGGAAGGAGGATGGTAACCTGGTCCATGAGGCTCTCATAATTTCCAAGGGAAAACAGTAAGTAGCAAAGATTAAGAACTTTTACTCTGCAGTCACATTGCTGTTTCCCTTATCTGTAAATGCCACCTCTCTGAGTCTCAGTTTCCTTGTCTGTAAAAACTGAGGTGACAGTAGCAGCCTTCTTATAGGATGTGGGGATGAAATGACGTACGTAACACATATTCAGTGTCTAGCATGCAAGTGCTCGAACACTGTTGATTACTAGGACATTACAAAGAACAGAATCAACATAGGAGAAAAAGAGCTGACTGCAAGGAGTGGCATGGACATGGTATGGCTCTTCATTGAGGACAGGAAGTGAGTTAAGTATCAGAAGATGTGTAAGATTTTGGTAGAGAAAATGGTTCTGACCGCTCATGCTTTTTTTTTTCCCCTTCCCTTTCTGTTCACTCCAAAGAGAGGTGAGGAAATTCAGGATCTCCCCCTCTCTCTGCTCAGGCCTCTGAATTACATGTGACTGGTTCCAGAGGCCACCCTGACCACTGCTGCCCAAGGAAGAGTCCTTTTTCAGTCACAACTGAGGTCTCTTTTCTCCAGGTACTGTCCACAGGGACGACTGAGGCTCAGGTCCATCTGGCCACACTCACCTTGCACAATCAGGACTCCAGCAGAGCCACATGAAGTACTTTCTCAATTAACAAAGACACCCCCACTCTTTTAAATGAGCGCCAAGAGGGCTGGAGATTTAGCTCAGCGGCATAACCGCCTGCCTGGCGAGCGAGCGCAAGGTCATGAGTTCGATCCCTGGTACCAAAAATAAACAATAAAAATAAAAATAAATGTTTCATGTCTGACTTGGTGATCCTTCCCAGCAGACTGTAATTGCCTGGCCCTGACCCCCTCAGAGCCAATCAGATCCTCTCCTGCAACTTTGGAAATGGATCTGCCAAGCCCTGAGTTGCTGTATCTCTGAATGTGTCTGGAACCAAGGGACACAATATAGGAACTGTGTCTGGCTTGGTGCCTGGAAAAGCAGAGAAGTCCAGCCTGTGGTGACAGGAAGGCAAAGACACTGAGCAGAGTACAAGGTACTGATCCAACCTCTCTCAGCCTTCCAGGACCCATGTTCCTGAGGCTCACACTCTTTCTTCCCCTCAAGTCCCAGAAAAACCACGTACACTTATAATAAGCCCTTCTTATTATTGAAGCTGGTTTGAGTGGGCTTCTGTACATAAGCAAAGACCTAATTAAGACAGGAAAAAAAAAAAGCTAGGAGCCAGAGATGCAAAGATGAACAAGCCTGGGGAGAAAAAAACAAACAAACAAACAAACAGATCTGTAAATCAGACACACCTGCAATCCAAGCACCCTGGGAGGCTGAGGCAGCAGGACTGCAAGTCTGAATCCAGCTTGGCAACCTATTGACTTAGCGAGACCTCTCAAAACAAAAAATAAAAAGGGCTTGGGATGTAGCTCAGTGCGAAGGCCCTGGGTGAACAAAAACAAAAACAAAAACAAAAAAACCACAATCCCTATGGCTGCCCTGGAGGAGCCTAGTTCAGCAGGAGACGGTAAGAGACGGGGGTCCCACACAGATACGGCTAAGGCAGGGTGGGCTCTCATCCAGGGGGCAGAGGTCCGCACAGGCTTCACAGCAAAGCGGGGAAGCTGAGCCAGTTTTAGGGAGTGCAGGACATTCTCTATGGAGACACAGGGGGTGAGGAAGCATCACAAGCACAAGGAACAGCAAGTGCAGGTGCACAGAGGCACAGAACAGCCCCGTGTGTGTCAGAGGAAATGCCAGGTGTTCAAAGTGTGCTGCGGAAGCCAAGGAGATGGGCTGGACAGGGACTTGGCACAGATCATAAAGAGCTTTGAATATCATGATAAGAAGCTGAGGCCCTTTCCTGCCAGCAATGGGGAGCCATTGAAGTATTTTAAGTAGCAGAGGGTGACAGGGTCAGTTCTGTGTTTTGGAAAGATTGCTCTGGGGCTTATGGAAAAAGGACTAGAAAAGGCAGGCCTGGAGGCAGAGAGGCCATTTAGGATGCTGCAGGCTGGTTCTCCTGGTCTTTCATTAATCGACCAACTCCTTGTGGACCTACTATGTGCCAGAGTGAGGCAATGCAGGATTCCTGACCCAGGGAGTGCATGGGAGATCAAGATGTTGGAAAAGCAATTCAGGTATGCCAAGTATCACAAAGCACAAGGTCCTGTGGAGGGGGTGGTGTGCTTGTGTGGGTAAGTAGGAGTTAGCAGGGCCCCAAGAGGGGACATAAATGCCAGGATTAGGGACAACAAAAGTGAAAGACCTGCAGCTGAGGGACAGCGTGAATGTAGATGATACGAAAAGTAGTCAGGGACCAGATCACATAGGGCTTTGGAAACTGTGTCATTGAGTCTGGATTTTATTCTAAATCCTGGAAGTCAAACATTTATCTTTTTCTTTCTTTCTTTTTTTTTTTTTTTTTTTTTTTTTTTTTTTTTTTTTTTTTTGTTTGTTTCTTTTTTCGAGAAAGGTCTCATTGTGTAGTGCAGGCTGGCCCTGAACTTGCTATGTAGCCCAGGTTGGCCTCGAACTCTCAATAATCCTCCTGCCTCAACCTCCTGAGTGCTGGTATTACAGGCATGTGCTACCACACTGGCAAACATTTCTTTTTAGGTTGCTCTGTCTATAGTGCAAAAAATGAAACCAAGG